>VYZM01021258.1:182-77313 GCA_013398915.1 Dromas ardeola | reverse complement strand
AGTCTTCACATTCTGCAGAAAACACGTCTGCTTGCAAAGCCCCAGGGAAATGTCAACAGCCAACAGCAATGAAGAAGAGGAAGCCATGAGACACTATCCCTACTGTAGAATACAACTGATGAATTAATATTCATTTGAGGAATTTTATTTCTCCCTGATTAAAATTTTCCCATGTCAATTTAACTGAAGGTTGAAGGATATTCAATAGTGCGGTTGTGGAGGGGAGAAAACATTCCCCCATAAAAGCTCGTTCTTCAGGTGGAAAAGTGCTTTGTGGCCTAAAGTGTAACATGAGAAAGGTTTTGTGTAGATAACCATAGTTTTGCTACTGCCCAGATTGCTCTTGGTCCTTCTGAAAAAAAAAAAAAAAAAGGAGAAGTCTCTGAGCTGAATACTTTAATTTTGAAGCCTCCAGTAGCTTGAAATATCTCCAAACCTATTAAAACCCGAAACCAAAATAAACATTTTGTCCTCCCTTCATGGAAGCATAAAGAATGTCTTAAATCAACCCATCCACTTGCCTGCCAATACAAAATTGCCCTCAAGAACATATTCTCCAGGGCTTTGTCAAATCAGCTTTAGCATTCCTCAAGCAACAGGGGGTTCTACCATGTTCCTGGAAAGTCTATTCCACAATCTGTTCCCATATCCTTTTTAAAAAGCACCATAAAGTGCCTGTTACCTGCAAGTACCATAGCGGGAGAGGAACTGAATTTTCCATTCTGTGGTAAATCCCATGCTTTCAAATATCTTTCCAGTCTGGATCCGAGGGAAAGCAAAATATTTTCAAAATTTCCTACTACGCACAATTCTGAGAGAAAAGGACAATTGCGGCTGATAAAACTGTTCAAGTCTATATGGACAAATTTTTGGACTGAGTTCAAAGTTTATTGCTTCTATACAACCAAAATGCTGCAGCATTTCAAATTAAAATAGAAATGAAAAGACATTAGGAAACTGAAAACCAAAACTTTTTTTTTTTTAAATGAAAGTTCACCAGAATTAACATTTGCAAACCATTTCAGTTTTATCAAATTGGCTTTTTCCAACAGGAAAATGTTCCTTCAGAAAATTTCCCATTGGCTCTCAGACAGGGCTTTGCAATATCAAGGTCAGAAATAGTGCTTTTTGTTTCTACTCTCCAAGAATTTAAACAGCCTAACTATTTCTTTCCCAGAAGATTCATTTCACAGAAAAAAAAATATTATAGTGCAATTGAAGTATTCCTTTTAAACTGAAGGAATTTAAATATTTCAATCAGTGCATTCAGGAGCAGTACAGGACCTACGGCTACATTCAAACTGCGCTTAGGTAGAGCCAATTCTTTTTATTTTCTAAGAATTTTAATTCATGTACCCTTTTTTTTTTTTCTAAAAATATTTATCTGGTTAAGAACCTAAATGTTCCTTAAATTAAGGAAAAGTGTCAATATACAACTTGAGCTACTTAAAATTGAGTCTGGGCTTGATGCGGATTGTCAAATATTGGAGAAGGGGGGAAAAAAAAGAAGAAAAATAACCCAACAAAACAAAATGAAAGAAAACAAACCGACTAAACAAAAAAAAAAAATAGAATCTTTCACGTTTAAGTGACATCAGGTCCTTGGTACCAACACGAGGCAGTGTTCATCCCTCTGATCTCGAGACTGTGCAAGCATATACCTGATGTACACACACCTCTCCTCTCCTAGAACCCAACTTATGCCGCCACCTCCCATGCACTTCCATCCTAAAGACTTACCACAAACCCTTTACCACCAAAGCCCCCCAGCATTGATTAATAATTGTTTGCGGAGGGAAGCTGCTTGCACTGTCAGCCATTTAGTATTGATTGAGAAGCACTCTGTGAGGAAAGACTGGGTGGCTCCAGCTCTGGAAAGTGCCAAGGAAAATAAAGCTGGTATTAGTGGTCCTCAGCTTCTTTGCTGGGGCTGAGAAAAAGGCAGTATTGTGGACTGGGAGACTGCTCATCGAGATCTCGATCTTTGCAGTTACCTAACAACAATAATAAGCACTGGATAAATAGGCGGGATACTTACAAGGGGAACCAACAGAAGGAATTAAAAATGAATAAAGAAGAAGGAGGAGAGGAAAAAAAGGAAGGCGTTAGACTTTCCAGCATTCTGAGAGAACAAGGTTTTATCCTCAGTCAGGGGAAAAACAGATTTACTAAACACGGTGACCTCACTTGTTTGCATAGCATTCAGTAACATGTATTTTATTACCTATACTACCTCCATGCTAGCTTGCAAAGCCTTTCCAACGGCCCTGTGAAGGATGCCGAGCATATGGAAAAGAAATAAACCAGCCTGAGGAAGGAATGGCATAGCTGGGTGAAACAAATAATAAAATTACAGGCTAGAAACACACTGGTTGGGTGTAAAGAAAACTGAGCGAGTAATGCCCTGGGAGAAAATGTTTCTCTCCTCTGCCCAGTGTCAGCTCCCCAGTGAGGGTCATTTGAACTGGTGATGGGGAGGTGTAGACAGCAGTGAGAAGGGACCTCTCACTTCTCCCTTACAATTTACGCACCACGGACTTGTTGGGCATTGGCAGATGGAGGAGATGTGTTGACCGGAAGGGTGAGAATGTCCCATCTAGAGAGGTTCCTTGGAAGGATCAGCCTCTGTCTGCAGCACACCTTCTGCTCCAGGAGCAACCACGCCAGGCACTGCCAGCACTGGGTATGGGTGAAGCTGATCAGCCCTGCTTGATGCGTGGGCACCAAAAAATCAGGGGTTAGGCCATTGTAATGCACTGCAGACGTGAAGCAGAGCTTGTCTGCCAGTTCATGTGAAACATGCTGGTTATTTTTGGTGAAGGAAGTAGCATCCTTATATACAGTCAGAGGAGAGAGTGCCCCAAATGTGACTTAATTGAAATCAAAGTTGAGCAACTTTCTTACTACAAAATGTGGACCCTTGGCTGAGGCCACAAGATATGACTATAATGTGTGAAACAGGAAAACTGGTGGTCTGCAGCCCAGAAACAAAGCCCAGGAAAGCCCCGACAGCCATTTCTTAGAGCCCAGCTCCACTTTAGAGGTCTCCTTTTCCACCCCTTTGCACTAAGAGCATCTGTGAGCTGGAAGGAAGCAAAGGAAGGCCTGTGAACTGAGTACTACAGTTCAACAGTGTTAAAAAATATAACGAAAGGAAAGCAAAATCTCACTGGAATAAGAATAATAATAATTAAAAAAAAAAAACAGGGAGGGGAACAGACTAGTATGAGGTGAACTCAAGAGACCTCAGGGTCAGTCCAGTTTAAAAAAATATAAACAAGCCATCAAATGACTTGTCTCCTTCCATGCATTACAAGAGCCGAGGCTCTGCCTGCTCCTGGAGCAAAGGTCACACAGGAATCATTTCAGGGAAGCAATCACCTACACAGTTATTTTGTATTGAGGCCAAAGTAAGAAGAGGAGATGCAGATGAGTAGCAGGTGGGATGCTGGACCCTGTGTGCCAGGCAAATGGCATTTGGTCAGGGTGGAATCTCCCCCGTCTGAGAACAGGGCACCAAGTTATGTAGGACCTGTGCAAACCATGCAACTGCCTGTGCATCACTTCTCCAGCAGCTGATGAACCTGCCACTGCTTTACCCAGACAGGTGCAGAGGTTTGCCTGGGTAGAACATGGGTAAAAGAGTGACTTTTTGAATGATCTCCAATACCTGACCTTGGCTCAGCTATGCTTGCTCCATTTCCTAGTCCTAACCTTGTGTAATGTATTTTCTGAACTTTGGTCCACCCAGGACCACACTTTTTCTTTGCCTTCCCCTTTATTATCTCCTTTACTTGTTTCCTGGGGTTTAGTTTAACATGAGAGCTGTCCTCCTGCCCTGACCATTGGTTTCACCCTTGGTTTCTCCAGATCCTGAGCATGAATGGCCTTGAACACAGCACCACAATCCAGGCTCCAAACGGTAGTCCAACCTGCTGAGCTGCTTGCCCTCGTCCATCCAATGAAGCCTTAACAGCACATACAAGTAAAGGACCCATGCTTTGACCTGCTGCAGGTGAATCAGGTCCTTTCTGTTCCCCCAAATAGTCATAGTACAGCAGATGTGACTCTGATGGGATGAGCCCTGTTCAGAGGCAGTAAATGTTAGCACAGATTCAGCACTATGTTCCCCTGTTCAAATGGCCTTCAGCTCACAGCCCATAACCATCTGACCTGCCCAGGACGTTGCTGGGGCAGACAGATGTGAGCTGACTTCATCTGCGAAGACCTGGCAAATCTTGTGCAATAGATCTCCGCTGCTGATAATGCATATTAATATTAAGTCTCATCAAGGTTCCTCAACGGCAAGGTGAAAGTCACAAAGCAGCAGCTCACAACAGTGAATGAGGCCATCTGAGAATGGCCGCATCTGATTGTATTCGTACAAACTGGGCCTGTGTGTGACCATGAGACTGGACACAAGCACTGTGGTGGGGGTGGAGGGCAAAATATACAGACTAGAGAAGGAGAGGCATGGCGGGGTACTTTAAGTGGCTCCTAAAAGCTGTTAAGTGGGAGAGGTTGTCTCAGTGCCTACTGTGGTTAAGAGCCTCTTATAGATGGGAGAAATGCGTCAGCAGAGCTTTCCACGCACTTTGGCTCAGGGTTGAAACAACCGAAGCCGTCAGCAATGCTGCAGCCGTCCACTGAGCAGCTACCCAGGGATGAAGGTAGAAGCTCCATGAGACTGGCTTGAACTAAGACTTGTTTCCAGCAATCCTGAGCAGGCAGTCCCATGCTGCAAGGTGACCACAGGCAGGAGCTAGGAGCTGACCTAGTAATTGTGCATAGGATAAACAGCAACAACAGCATTGTATTAGCTCTTCCTCCCAGCCAATGGTCAGCCATGCCAAGGTCTAGTTGCAATGGCCAGATTTACATCCTGGCAGGAGTTCATTCTTTGAAAATGAAACCACAGCTGATTCCCCCTTCTTTGATTTTCAGGAGGAAATTTCTCAGTAAGACAGACATGAATTTTATGGGCTGGGGGGGGGTGTTGGAAAACAACCAAACAAAAATTCCTCTTTTCCGTTAGCCACAGTGATTGCGCAATTGTCCCAGGGTGTTGTCAGCTGGCCCACTCCAAGGAGCTCTCTCCCAGCTCCACCTGGTGGCAAAAAGGACATTCAGGCTGTTGTTGTGGGCATCAGACTGGGCTCCAAGGGGACAAGGATTCACTTGCTGCTGCTGCCATTTTGCATGAGTGGCCCCCATTCTGCGGGGCATTGGCTTGCCTCCTCTCGTGTGGTGGGAAGAGCCCTTCACCCCATAGGTAAATAAAGCCGGTCTCCTGCATGCTTGTGTGGTGAGTGTGGTATGGTGGGGAAAACCCAGCTGGGAGGAAGGCACTTAGGAAGAAAGCAAAGGGAGCCTTGGGCTGGTAGCCAGGCAGAGCTGACAGCTGTTTGCAGTATTTTCTTTGGGGCTGAGTCACTCCTGACTGTCAAAAATCATGAAAGACGGTCAAGACTCCTCTCTGAAGGTGGTTAGAGAAGTCATATCTTCTAGCTTGGCATTTAGGAAGTCCAAGGCTGAACTCAATTGCCCAGACACAGGCATCTCATGTCCTTTGAGATGACCTGAAGTGTCTCACCTGTCCTGGTTTCTTTTTCACATGAAGGAGAGGAATTTGCACCACTACCTCATGCTGGGGAAGACAGACACCTTCAGCTTCATGAGAAGAAAAGGCTCCAGGGAGACATTACAGTTGCCTGCCCGTATCTGAAGGGGACCTACAAGAAAGCTGGAGAGAGACTTTTTACAAAGGCATGTAGTGATAGGGCAAGGGGCAATGGCTTCAAACTGGAAGAGGGGAGATTTAGATTAGATATTAAGAAGAAATTTTTCACTCTGAGGGTGGCAAAACACTGGCCCAGGTTGCCCAGGGAAGTTGTGGGTGCCCCATTCCCAGAAGTGTTCAAGACCAGGCTGGATGGGGCTTTGAGCAACCTGGTCTAGTGGGAGGTGTCCCTGCCTGTGGCAAGGGCGTTGGAACTAGATGATCTTTAAGGTCCCTTCCAACCCAAACCATTCTATGATTTATCAGTGCATTTGGCATGACCATAATGATAAGGTGTTGTAGAAAGATAAGGTACTGATATAGGCATCCCTAGATAGCATGATATCAATCCAGGACCCTTCAAGGACTTGATGAGTCAGACACAAAATCTCGATCAAGATAGCTCTAGGATTTGGTCACCTCCTGGTCCAAAATACAGCTCAGGCCAGGCCTTACCACAAATTTCTCCAGCTGCAACAATCAGTGTAGCAACAGCAAAATAATTATCTGTTTTGGTTTTTTTGCTGCTACCTTCCAAGAGAAGAAAAGAAAGAGAAAGAAAGAAACCAAGACAAAAGCAAAGAAAATCCTAGTAGCTCCAGATGAAGAGCAGAGCATCCCTCCCCACAACGCAGAAATTCATTTCCTCTCTTTTTCAAATGCCAGAAATGTTATTTTAAAAGATGTATTTCACGAGAAAAAAGAAAGAAAAAAGAACTATGAAAAAGTCTCCATTTTTTTTCTAAATAATAAACATCTAATTTCTAAGTGTCAAAAATTATCAAAAATCATGAACTGGCCAAAAGTCCTGGGACCGGCTCATAGCTAAGTAAAATGCTACAGACCCAAGGATGTAATACTTTGACTTTTAACATAAAGCTGGTTATAAATACTGTTACTGTTACATACATTTGCAGAAAATACTCTCAGGAAGGCAGCGTGTATCGTTTGGGGATCTTCTCCAAGCTTACAAGTAACAGCCTGGCTTATATGTGCCAGGAGCTGAGGTCACTGGTATGAGAAATATTGGGGTGTGAGAAGTGAAGCCTTTGTAGGAAGTTATAGGAGCTATAGAGAGCTAATGCCAGGTTCAGAACCGCTGATGAAGTTGTTCAGAGACAATATAGTATAAGAAAAGTGAGGGAAAAAGGGGAGGCAAAGCCATGGTAATGCCTCCAAAAAGGCTGCACCCATTGGAATCCCACTTATTCCGTAAAACGCTGAAGTATATATTAATCTAAAGCCACATGGAGACCAGCAAAGCAGTTGTCCCAATCTAACCTCCACCCATCAGGGTCTCCAGGGCAGTTCACTGCGACTCAGCGTCTTCCACCCACTCGGGCAGATCCCTTTGGGAAGGGAGAGGTGCCGATGCGAGCAGTGGCAAAGCACCGAGGACGCAACACGAAATCCACATTTGGCTCTCTCCTGGGGTAGAGGACAGCGTAAAGGGCATTTCCAACCCAAAAAAAAGCCAGCATGAAAGTCACGCTCTCTCCCCTAACTTCATAATCAGCCAGTATGCATGGAAATAACCAAGGTGAAGTCAGTAATTGCTCATTAATTCCAAAGCAACTTTAACAGTGGTCATCATAATTCCCATAAGCTCTAGTTGAATTACAGCTCAGGTGGGAGACAGGCTTGACAGAGCATTTTGGGGGAGCATTTAACAAAAAGTTTGCATTTTGTTACCTACTCAGATTTTATGCTTTTCACAAGGACAGTATTTTTCCCCTCAAAGTGATTAGGACTAACTCTATATCACATCATCTGTTTCCTTCAATTAGTGATTCCTACAATGAATGTACCAGACTTTTAAATATTGAACTGGGAGCTCTGCGTAAAGCAAAAGTGTTCTAAAATGCTTATTTGNNNNGTAGGGCGCTTGGGGGGGGGGGGGGGGCAGGAAAGATGTCTGATTAAAAATAAATAATGCCTAAAGTATGAAACATATCTTCAGTTCTGTAACTCTTGAACACTTAAATTACAAGGTCTTCCACACAGCTGTTTGTTTTTCATTTTAAGTGAACATGACCTGATAGAATGGGCTCTGGATTTCTGTCAGGATTCAAGAATAAACAACCCCAAAATATAACAGAAATATGGATTCACATGTAAACAACCTTCACTTTCTGAGAGTGCTCTAGCACATCCCATAAGTCAAGCGATATCAGGCGAGTGAGATGTAAAACTGAGGTGGTGTGGGCAAGGTCAGCCTTGGGTTGATCTTGGCAACAGGAGCCAGGAGATGGAATCAGGAGACTTCAGTATCATACTGATGATCTTCTCTGAGGATCCTCTTATCTGCAGATAACCATGGGTAAAATATTCCCGTAAATACTTGCTTTCAGTGGAAAATTTTGGTTTCAATTCAGTTCAAATATGTTCTGATTTCCATGGAAAACATTTCTAGTTTTATCAAATTTCCTGCCTGCCATCCCTTCCTTTGTACTTCCATGCACTGAAAATACCTTTTTTCCCCTCAATGCTAGCTTATGAGAGTTATAGCTCAAATGCCTCCTGTCCCTGCTCTGAGATGTGAACCAAGCTCCCCGGCCAGTTCATCTCCCACAGTGCCCGTGGAGGGGACACGCTGTGCATCAGTAGAGTCAGGTGTGACCAGGAGCCCAGCCTAAGGGTAGAGTGGGAATAGAAGCAATTGAACTTTGATTTTCATGAGGCATCACAGCTGCATTTTCTAATCTAAAAAATGATCCTTTTTCAGTTTTCCAACAAAAAATTGCTTTTTGCACGGCTGAAAAACAAACAAAACAAAACATTATCCAATCAGTTGTATTCAGTAACACCAGTGGGCTGTTTATGCTGTTGAAATAACACATTCCAGTTCATTTTCTGTCACTAAATCTTGCTGAAGCTTCAGAAAACTTCACGTGTGCCTTTTTTTCCCCACCTTTGTAGCTTTAAGCCATGACTGGAGGTGAAAACCTTCCCTCCATCAGGTAAAGCAAGACTTCCTTGGTACCACCAGTTTCTCCAGAGCAAAGCCCTCACACTGCAGCACTTTCAATTTCCAATGCAATTTACTGCCACAATAAAACAACAGCTGACTTCCCTGCATGGACCTAACCAGATCTCCACAAAATAGATGTTTGCCATCTTTTCTTTCACTTATCCAGTATTTACAATCATTTCCATTTCACTTGGAGGCACCACTAACTTTCGTTGAGGGAATCAACAGCATGAGACACCCACTGGCATTCACGGGATTGCTTGAGTGAAGATTTTCACCACCTCTAATGTGGTGACCCATGAAGGAAAAGTGATTTAGAACAAGCATCTTCATGCCAAGTCCATTACGTGTGCTGTTATGTGCTCTATGCAGCCTCCATGCAGCCTCCATGCACACTTTGCTGTGACATGGAAATTAGAAAAGAAATTATTTGATTGTCTGTAAAGTCATTTCTCTTGATGGTAGATGGCACGTTCCAGTACCATTACAGCTGTAGTAACTGAGATGAGCCAGCCCAGAAGGGAGAGGGAATCATGGAAGAGTCAACCAAGCAAGACCACAAACAGCCCAGGGCTTTGAGATGGGCTGCTCAGAGCATCCAAAAAAGCTAAGAATGGCTTCTTCATGTTTTTGCCAAATGTCAGCTGCTAGAAGTATATTTTTTTAAAAGACAGTGAATTCAAAGTTATTAGCCAATGCAATCCAGAAATATAACTCAGTTATAAATATACCCCCTCCTCACTATGTCCTTGTACAGCCAGCCTGTGTTTCTGAGCTGGGTAAACACCCCAGTGACCTGTCACAAGAAATAAAGGAAGGCTAACAGGCACAAGTGAGGTCATTCACACCTGGGGAAGGGAAAACTTTGGTTTTGTTGAGGTTTCCCTGCCTTAGGAGACAACAAACAGAAGAACAAGAGAGAGGTAGCTCGTGGAAAACACGATAGCAGCCCAGCCTTGATGCTTGGGACATTTTGTCAGTCTGTAAAATTAACCAAGACACCAAATGAGGTAAAGGACACCCACTAGTGCCTCAAATGTCTTCTTCATGCCTTTTTTTTTTTTAAGCTGTGTCCAAAACTTCAGTTAAAGTGTTACCTTGGTAGAAGTTACTAACCCCATTTTTTCATCTTTAATCCTTACAAAAAGCAGTGAAATCTCAGACACGCAGTGTCTTCTGTCCTTCTGTCTGAATCATCAAGTAGGGTTAGCTGGTAGGCTTTCCCAGCAAATGTTGGGAGCTTCTCTAGGGCTGGAGGTCCCTCTCGTTTACACCTCCGTGCCCAGCTACCTTTGTTTTCTTTTTATTCCCTCAGCCCTCCCAGCAGGCTGCCCAGTTCTCCTGGGATATCGCTCACAGAGAGCCTGGTCCTGCTTTAACAAGCATAATCCCTTGAGGGATTCTTCCGTGCAAGTGAGGGGGAGAAAGGAGTGATAATTTATGATGAGTGCCCTTGCAATTAGCACCTTGGAAAATAATGCTGTCTGGGGAAGCTGAGACGGCCATAAATGAAAATGCAGCCAGGACAGAAGCATCATTCTGATACTAAGTCTAAATTCTTATTAAAGTAAGCAGGAGCTGGAGGTGGTGGAAGACAGGGCTAACACAGCCTAGAGACAGGGGCACAGCCCCAAGCAACAAAAACTCTGAAACTCTTCCCCCTTGGTCTTACCTGATCAAGATCTTTAAGGCAGGAACTATTTATTGGCAAGAGGGCACCTAGCAGACTGGGGCTACTATCAGAGACTTTGTACGGGTAGTTCACCACCAAAGGAGAGGTGGAGAATGGACTGAAACCCAGGCTCTAAACTTGAATTCTAATATTTATAAATGATATTCTAATATCAGTTATGTGGATGTGGGATTTCACACTCCAATCAGAGCCCATTAAGGTCTTTCTATTGACTCCTGAAGGTTTTATTTCAGTCCCTGGGTTTGACACTAATGCAGTGAATACTGTCAGCCATTACAAGCACACATACAGATAACCCAAGGCAATGGAGAAAGAAGCCTATGAGAGGCACCACCTACCTTCTCCATTGTTCTCTCAGTTTGGTTACTTCTCCATTAAACACAGGTGGAGGTCATACTACCTGCTTTCCTTACATAGGTACCTCAGCTGAATAATTAAAGGAAGCTATGGCTGTTCAGTCCTTGAGCATGTTGAATGAAGCAGTGGAAGGCTATGCAGGGCCTACAAACAGTGATAAGTACACAAATGGATTACCCTCATTTTGGTTGTCTTTTGGCATGAGGTCTTTTTCAACGTCTGGCCACATCTTATCTAAAAAGTGATGAGTTTTGTGAGGTCGAGTTATAGTTACTCACCATTACAGAAATTATTTCAGTGGTTCCTGAAGGCTTATGTGCTGGAGCAGCTGTGATGGATTTGTTTCTTGCTTTAGTCCTGGCCAACCAGGAAGGCCGGCTTTCCCTGAGATGTGGTTTCCCCATCAGCAGCATGAGAGAACTGACCAAAAGGCTTAGTGTGTGAGGATTATTTGTAGAGCACTTGAATTTCTGCATCTATTTTAGCAGATTTAAAGAGTGGCAAGGAACATTCCTAGGCACTGGAACTTGGTTGAATATATTGTTAAAATATTAGAAAAAAACCCGACATGCTTTTGGCTCAGGTAAAAGCACACTCCCAAGCAATTCCTGGGCATGGTTCAAGAGTTAGCATGGGCCAAGGGCCATTCCCAGGAGATGTTTTGCATAGAGCCCACCTTGTTCTGGAAGGCAAGAGTATTTAATAGGTTGGACGTGGGCTGTTTGATTCCAGGTGGCATCAGCATGAGAGCTATGTTTAATTAACTAGTGGAGATGTAGCCAGAAAGTCTAACCCACTCCCTATACTGACACTGTGACTCTTGGAAGCAGCAGCAGGGGTGACCTGGGAGAGGATGTAGAAAGTCAAATGGCTCCTCCTCTGGTAGCTTCTCCACTCACTATCTCTATATCCCAGGTCCTGAGGGAAATGCTCCATTTTGCATTTAACAACAGCTATACCCTTTATTAGCCTGGTTGCAGCCCACCAATACTGTAGCCAACAATGCACAAGGGATTCATACGGTTAGCGTCATCTCCAGGCAGTTTTGATTCCTCCTGTAAGACTGGTAATTGGCAGAAGTGGAGGAGACAGCTTCTAGCATAAGTCTGGTGAGCCAGGCTTGAAACAAATCCATAGGGAAACCCATGGGCTGCTATCCCATCTGCTTCCCATCATAGAAAGACAGGATATGAACACTGAAGTATAGTGTGTTTTGTGTCTTTTTCCTGGCCACCTGTGGTACCCCCACATCTCAAATAGTGCTGAGGGCACTTACCACTACCTGGTTCTAGGCCCAGTTCTCAAAATTACTAAGGCATGAGTTTGGGCAAGTGACATCTCCTTTCTAGCTTTCTTTCATCTCTTTGACTCTGAGTTTGTACTTCTATTTAGACTCTAAGAGAGTAGGCATAGCATCTGTCTCTTAAATAACTCAGTTAGGACCTCTACAATAAGATGTTCAAAAGCACCTACACAGCTTGAGCTATGTTAATGATGAAGATAAATCAATATCTGGGACCTGGCTCTCCCATCTCATCGCTTGGTGATTGATTAGATTTTATTTTTTTTTGTCCAAGTAACAGTCAGATTTTCATCTTTCATGCCTATTTAAGAGGAGTTCTGTATAAAATTTGTCCCCTTGTTATTTTTTCTCTTTCTTTCTCCTCATTCTTTTTTTTTTCGCTCACAAATGCACATGTTCTTCTACATTCATCTCCGCTCAGTCAATAGTTTCCTAGCTGGATTACACACACAGTGCCACACAAAACACATCCCTCAGATGCGTAGCTAGAAGTTTGTAAGAGGTTCAGGCAAGTCCTTACTTCTTTCTAAACTAAAGGCATCTCTATTGTTTATTGGATTTTACTTAATTCTCATGCTCCCCTGCTGCTCAGCACATCAGCAGATGCACTCTGCAACCACCCTGTTGCAAAGACCTAGCGGTGGCCCTAAGGAAAGCAATGGGAGAAAAGGGGGAAGGAAACCCATTTTATTTTTCTGGAGGTGAAGTCTCTCGTTTGATACTCTTCTTTTTTTTTTTCTTTTTTTTTTTTTTTTAATCCCAAATTCTTACAATACGCATTCTAGCCTCACCCACTTCCTCTGTGGGAACAGCTGTCAAAACGCTGTTACATCCTAGGCTACTGTGGCTTTACGACTCACATTAGCAGCTCTTTAAGGGTCTGGCGGAGGCTGGCTGTGAGGTTTCAAGCCTGTGATTTCTCATTACCCAACTGCCAGGAAGTGTAATGCAAGGTCAGATGGGAAGCTGAAGGCAGCAGGGAAGTATGCTGCAGGGTTTGATGGGAGGTAGAACAGAGGTAGCTCCATGGATCCCCCATCTCCAAACCCATCACCTCCAGTCATCCTCTCTTCCTGCTTAAAACCACCTGGACAAAACATCAGCCAAAGCGTCCACCTGGTTCCTCAGAGCTTGGTGCTGCTCATTCTCATCACAACAAGGGGCAAAGCAAAACAAAAAGGAGAAGGAGCATTGGTTGTGCAGGGTTCTCGCTGGTTTAGTAAATATTTGCTTGGGTGGATGCTGCAGATAATAAGCTGTGAGGAGTGCAACAATGTGATGCGATACCAACATCAACATAATAGTGGATAAAGATACCATCATCTCTGTTTGAGGATGGACAGTGATGATTGTCTGTAAAGTATTGAGGAGTCATCTCTTAAAGGGTTGGTTAAAGGCCTGGATGCAATTGCTGCACCAAAGTGGAAAATGAGATTGGAAGGTAAAATAAGTGCAAGAATTTTTCATGCATGGGGAGGAGAGAAATGGACAACCAACTCTGACTTTGTGAAGCACTTTGGAGACAGAAGCCAGAGTTTTCAATGTCCTCCAGCACACCGCCAATAACACAGTAGTCCCTCTTTAATAGTCTAACCTGTGATGTACAGAAGTCTATCAAGGGTACACTGAAAGGACAGCTGTGGCTAAAGCTCTTTCCAAGCTCAGTTTTTCTATCACATGCCCAGTCAGCCTGCCAAGCAACTTGGGTTGGCTGTCTGCTTGCTTGAACCATCTGGGCCACACTTAGCTGCCTCGACAGGGTGCCAAACTGTTGAGAACAAGTACCTGGACAGATGCATGAAAGCCATTAAGTTACTGCAGAGTAGGAAATTACCTCCTGCCAGCTGAACCATTACTGGTTATGAGCTTTTTCTTACTCCACCCCATGCAGATGCTTTATGTTAACATGCTTACTTTACCATTGAGGTAGATGACAAGGATGACTGTGACTGGTTGCCTGCCTCAAGAGACAGTAGCCCACTAATACAAATAACTTTTTGCTTAACAACCCACCACCTGCTATCTCAATAAGATCTTTTCTCCCACAAATTTTGTCTATGCCAGGGCTAGGTTTTGGGTTGGATTGTTTGTTTTAAACTTCTTGAGTGGTTGGACCTCAGCTGGCTGCTGGTTGATTTCTCAGCTTTGTCCTCATCCACATGAAAAAGCAGCATCTGTGAACCATGCCACTGAGAAGCAGCAGAGAAGCAGCATCTCATTGCATGCACACATGCATGGAGGCACCATGTTCTTTCTCAGAGGCTTTGCAAACCCAAATCACTCATGTGCAAGGATCATTAGTAGGCTGTGAGATGAACAGCAACAGGCTCTGGTTATTTAAAGGTCAGCTGAAATGAATTTTAGGTACCATATGTCTCCAAGGAGGCCTTAGTGAAGAAAAAGACATTTCATCAGGCAAGACAATACGTAGCCTGGGATAATGACAATTTTTTTAATTGTTGTCATTCAGGCAGACTAAATTTGGCCATGTCCCCCTTATTTTCAGCTCCTGTCAGATACTCAGAGTAACTTTGTAATCACTTCATGACAGTGACATTCTGCCAAGATATCATGACTTCTCCAGCAAAGCATGATGACTAATGCAATCCCATGAAAAGCTGATGGAGTCCATCAACCTCTTGAGCTTGTTTAACATTATATTTCTCAAAACACCGACACAGTGACTGGCCCAACCCACAGCACTCTGTAACCATCCTGAATCAGATCGTACATTGTGAGCTGTTTCACTGGGAGAGTAGAAGATGTGGGGGACAGAGCAGGAATCTGGGGGTTTTGGCCTTGCTGTAGACAGGTCACTCCGTGGTCATGCAAAATTGGCGTAGAGGCATTTCTCCAGCGTATGGTAACACTACAAGGACAACTACATTTAAACTTCTGAGACACTGTGCTGGCTGTGATCAGAGGGCCATCTCAGGGACCTGAGGTGGACAGATCTGAGTTCACTTGGAAAGGGTCAATTGTTGCCAAGGTTGGGCTTGTTAAGGACCTCTTTCCTGGGCTGTTGACTCTGCTTTCTGCTGGCAGAATTATCGCAGAGAGAAAAGGAGAACACTTTCTCCTATGAAGGTTGTGAGCATCCCTTCCCCTGAAAGCCTGGTGGCTTTCAAAGGGGGGAAGACTGCAATGGAACCAAATAGATGAGGATCTCCACCACCCAACCAATTAATGGAGATTATTTCACCACCCTATTAGGCTATATGGTCTTTTGGGGCTTACATTAGCCACAGGGACAGGCTGGTTCCAGGACCAGTGGTCAGGAGTAGTGCTGAGGGAGGCACAGGGGCTCCTGCAACCACTGAACATAGACCTTTTTCAACAGATGCAAAGAAAGAGGAGGACGCTTCAAGTATAATTTAAAATACATTTATTGTTTCATTTGTTCTGGCTTTTTTTGTTATACAAAGATGTTAAATAACTTAAATACATTCTCAACAGTCACTCAGAATCAGATTTATACCTACAAGCTGTACATATGAGGTAGAGAAAAATAACTTAGGCTCCCATAAGACATTGGAAAAAAAAAAAAGAAAAATACTAATCCTTCATGTTAGTATTCCCACCTCCCTTTAAAAGGAAATACCATCCCAAGTGTGCAAAACAAATCCTAGACTTTACATTCAGGCCTCAAAGGGCATTGTCAGAGACTGGGGTGGATTGAAACAAGGGAAAATTCTTGTGCGAGTTTGGTGATCGCTGTTTCAGATGGGTCCATGTCCAAGGGCAGCTGGCAGGGTTATCCACACATAACATTGCTTAACCCTGAACTCGTCCCCACCTCTATTAACCTTGGTGCCTATGTCTTTATCCCCTTCTGTTGTCAGTGGGGAGAAACTGTCACCTCCATATGGGACAAAACATGTCCTAGAGGTGCCTATGCTAGTTGCAGACAGAGCCTGGGCAAGTGCGCCTGCACCACGGCCTCTTTATCTAAGGGGGATAACTCCAGGCCCATTGCAAATGCCTCACTATGCCAAGCATGTCAGCACCTCTCCCAGCTCTCCTGAGCAATCCCGTGATGAAAGGGAGGACTGAGTGAAAGAGGAATCTCCTGTCCTGTTGGGTCACCTGGCCAAATGCCACTGAGAAGGATTTTGCCCATTTCTGAAAACCTTCAGCAACAACCGAGAAAAATGCGTTGTTCAGATGTGTCCCCTAATAGCCTGCTGAATTTTCATTTGTCTGAATCATTTATGGTCTTAAATTACACCCTACTCACTCCTTGCCTCTGAAGAAACATAGTTATGGAAAGCCTACCATGATGCCAGGGCTAAGCTGTGCTTGCAATATCCTTTTTCTTTTCCTTCCCACTCACAAATACTTGAGAATCCCCTTATTTTTGTTCAGAAATATTCTGTTTCCTGGAGTTTCCTGGAACCTGCAAATAACTTGGTCAAATCCAATGTTCATCAGTGAAAAATAGATATAAGAGCTATTCAGTGGTAATATCCATGGCCCTAAGCTTAAATGTTTTAGCAAGGACCAGATTTCTACTGGCCTGATCCTGTGCCATACTGAGCCTCCTTCAAGTTACAAGGGCAGTAATGGTTATAAAAGGCACTATTTCTTTTGCGGGAAAATGTTGCTCTCCAAAAGTCATCACCTACTTAGCATCCTGAAAACCGAAAGCCAGGACGAGCTGACCATGGAAGCCAGACTCAACCCAACAGATGTGCACAGAGCTGAATAAACCAGGAACGAAGAGCTCTGCTGCACCTGTTTTATCGAGTACAGAACAGACCTAATTTTACTGCAACATCAACTGAGGAATTTTTCACAGGCACTATAATCCACCAGAAAATTACCTTAAGCAGCATCTACTCCATGAAAGTACCCTTGAGAAATCTGTCCCTTCATCTGGGTTCTCATCCAACCCTACTACAGCCAAACCAACCTAATTTCTCCTCATTTGTTCGCTAAAATAGGGCAGCTGAAAAACGATTAACAAAGAAATTCAAAACCTGGGCTGAAGGAAGGCAGATGTGTACGAGCTGGCCAGCCACAAAAAAAATCCTCAGAAATTATTTCGCCCCTGCTCAGGTCTCCAAACCAGCAATCCCAAGAGCTCTTTTGAAAACAGATGGTCCATAACTCATCCCCTGCTTCCAAAGGTGAATGACAGGCTTCCTGAACTGCAGCACACCAAGTTCCCAGCTCCCGGGTTTTACACTGCCCCATTCAAATAGATCAAGATTGCTTGTGTTATATCAAGCCTGGAATTTGGTCCTCTTCATTTAACCTTCCCATGTGCTCAGACTGTTTTTTTTCACCAACAACCTTTTTAAGAATCATTCTTCCCAGGCCAACTGAGATTAACGGCAAATATTTAGTTATTGTAAATAAGTTTTGGATTTCCTCCATCCAGAACCAACTCAAGAACAGGATGCACAACTGAAAAAAGGGTAATTTTGAAATTTTGGGGTAGGTTTTCATACTTTCATTACAAGCTACTCATTCCTCATAACTCATTTTTAGTGTCAAGAATTAAAAAGAAAAAAAAAAAACAACAAAGCCCCTTTGATTAAATGCGGCTTTTTCTACCAACTGGAGTCTTTTGAGAGCTGGAAGACAATGAGAACGTAATGTTTAGGACTTGTTTTGCATGTGTCCACATCCGGCATATATGAGTCAGTCACACAGAATAGAAGCTTGTTAAAAAACAGATGACGGGTGCAACAATTATTTGTGTGGGTTTTTATTTCTTTTAATAGAAAATTCTAATATAAAACAGCAAACATTTTCAGTTTGCCTTGTTTACAAAAATATTATATATATTTTTTTTATATTTCTGACATAACTAAATGCACTATTCAATAAAAATATTCTTCCATCAGCTAACTTCTCTTTTAAAAAAAATTAATAAAAAAGTTATATAAATAATGGTTGCACCCCCCCACCCCAAAACTGATCTTGCAAGTCTTGCTGGATCAGCTTAGGAGAACCAACATTTGACACTTTTGGGGGGACAGGGGGTGAAAGGGGATCAGAAACCAGAGACATACCCTACACCCATCCATCCTTCTCCAGTTACATCTGCTGCAAAAACCTGTTTCTCTGCGGGTAAGAAAAAGGGAAAAAGTTGCTTTGCACTTTCTTTTTTTTTTTTTTAACATGAAATGACAACGTGAAAGTTTCACAGACCCAAATCCACTCTTGTAGTAGTTTTAAAAAAACGAGCAATTTCATTGAATTGCACTGGAGATCCAATGGTGTGGTGGTAGAATTAGCCTCTCTGAAAACATCCAATTTCATACAGCTGGAACAAAAAGGGTTTTACAGGACACTACCCAATGTTTTATAGTGGACTTCAGAGTCGCTTACCTAGGGTTTTCTGAACTCGCGGATGAGCAGCAAAAGCTCCTGCTCCATGGGTTAATTCAATTCCAACACATGTCTATCACCAGCAGAAAACCCAGGTCAAGCACTTGAGGGGGTTCTGAGAGGGTTGGACATCTTTTCTACCAGCTGCTACTTGTTTCATCCTACTCAAGCTCCACTGGATTTTTCCAAAATGAGGCTTTTCCCCCCATTCTTTCTTCAAGGATAAGGCAAACTTTGGAAAACGCTGGAACTAAACAGCCCCCAACACCCAAAACACACACAATGCGGTGGGGGAAGAAGAATAATAACCCACATCTGTTTTACCACCCTAGGTCAAAAGGCCAAGAAGACAAGTTCTCCTGATTTCAGAGTGTTAGTATATTTTATACACTGCCTATACATTTAACACATGTGCCTCGCTACTATTTAGTTATTTATATTTTTTTTTTTAACCACAGGAGAATAAACCTTGCTATTTACAATATATAACAGGCAAGTAATATATCCACATTAACATAAATACAATTTGTTTTTTGTGTTTTTTTGTTATTTTTTTTTTTAAATACTTACAGAAAGCATCCAGGCTTCAGTGCGTGAGTTATAATACACAGAAGAGCTCTTTCACTCAGTAGTTCATTCACTCTTTGCCTCTTTCTTCTAGTCAAGCTTTGACAGTCTGCCTTATTGCCCACCCATATCTCTCTCTCCCCTTCACTGCCAAACGCACTGGGCTACCCTATCCTATCCGACCCAGGCATTTTCTCTGCAACGATACCTATGCCAACGCTGCCCTCTCTTCTGCGTCTAGGGACTCATTCTCCTCTCACACCAGTGCAATGTGGAGTTACTCCAGCGAGGTCAATGGAGACAGAGACACCAGTGAAAAGAAGGAAAATGAGGCCCATGGTTTAAATATAACAATAATAATAATAATTAATAATAATAATAATGCACATAAATTGCGTCCCATTCTTCAATTAAGAACAAATATTTTTTTAAAAAAGAATGGAGCCAGAAATAGTAATTCAGACCCAAAAATCCTCGTGTTTTGAGCAGGTTTGGATCTGGCCTTACTTTGGAGGGGAAGAGCTATTCTAGCACACACACAAAAATGTAACAGTGAGTTTGCACATATGTGTGAGAGAGAGAGAGAGACAGAGGGAGAAAGAGAATTTAACATAATACCACATTGAAACCATAAGAAGGTCCTTCTGAAGGGCTTTACAATAAATAAATGTTCGTTCAATATTTATATATATATATTTATGTGTCAGCGTGTGTGTATATATATATACACACATGCACACACTGAATAATATGTTTCTAGACAGTTTATTTTTTAAACCATTAGATAAACTGCTCGTGGGTGACTTTCAAAGCGGTGCACCTCCCAGAAGCCGCGAGACCTTCCTGCAAACTTTCTGCGTCAAATGCACCACCGCGCATTTGCCGCGGTGGAAGCGGCAAATGCCGTGTGTGGGTTCCTCCTTCCCCAGCACTACCCCAACCTCCAGAACTGTACAGCAAATAAGCAAACCTCAAAAAAAGAGACGGTGCGCTTCACTTTGCAGGACCATAGAGCTATTAACAGTAACATCCTGTCCCTCCCCATGCCCCCACCTCAAGATTTTATGCCAACGAGCCAGGCTGGACTGCAGGTATTTTTTTAGCAAGGAAAAAAAAAATATAGATCTTTTCTCCTCCCAGTAGATGCACATGAACAGATTAAATATTAGTGGCTACTATTTGGGGGGAAAAATATTAAAAAGAAAGAAAAGGAAAAATAATGGTCCATCTTGGAAAACTGCTCTCTTTTTGTTTGTCTAACATCTATTACTGCTTGAAAAACTCCAGCCAGCTTTCCTCTTTTGAGAACCAGATCAATGGCTTACATAAAATAGGTGGAAATTGCTACTACCGGACAATCAAAAATTGATACCAAAAATAAAACAAAATGCCCTCCGCTCTCCAATGTTTCCTTAGAAAGCTTCGTTGAGGCATCCACTGGCTGCTTCTAATCCACTTTTACGTGACTGAAGGATGTTGCCGCATCAAGTCCTGGATTGTAAGTATCCCCTTCAGAGGAAAAAAAAAATGCTGAAGGTTGTAATCTATTTCACAGCATCAGAGTGATTTCCCTCTGCAGTCAATTTCTGGCTGCTCTGGCCACTTGATAGTTTGTCTCTGCATCAATTGGTTGTTCCGGATCCAATAGTTGGTTACCATTTAGCAGTTGTATTTTTAAAATACAGTTCTCTATCTAGTGGTTAAAAAAACAATAAATCTTAAGGTCATAGGGTTTACATACAGCTTGTGTCATGTACCATTGTCATGGTTTAGAGTAAATGGAATGATGACCTAGTAAAAGAAAAGTCAGCTCCTCCAGAGGTCTGATCCAGTCCAAAACGGCTGCTATACAATGCAAGACAGCACTGCGTTCCAAGATGCACTCGAATTTCTCTTGTCCTACTCAGAAACACACGTCCAAATTCAGCTGGTATAAGACTAAAAAGTTCCAGTTTAGATTTCTGAAGCAGTTACCACAGGGTGAATTCGATCATCAAGAGGTGGGAAGAGGAGAGAAAAATAAATCACGCACCAAGTGAAAATAAAAGAAAAGTATCTAGTGGTTTTTAAAAATAAAAATAAAAATTAAGACAGCGATAGTGCTAAAGAAACTGCATTTGAAGAAATAGTTTTAAATTGTTTTAAAAAAATAACACATGATTGGATTGAAGGGGACTGGCACATCTGTTTTTCTACTGTCTTCCCAACCTCTTTCTTGGATATATTTCTGTCTGCAACATGGTGGACCCAACATTTTTTGAGCTGTACTTGGTGATCAAAGCATGTGGATACGGAACTGTTGTTAAAAAGCTTACCATCCCAGTGGGTCTCTTTGTCAGAGCCTTGTTTGCTCAATGTGCAGAAACTCCACCGGAGGAACCATCAGGTCTGCTCCTGCTTACCCTACACACTTCTCTCCAGTTTTAGAAGGGGAAAAAAATTAACTGCTTCCCGTACCATCTCATTCAAAGGAGAAAGATCTTTCTTTTGTATCTGCTCAACTCTCTAAGCAGTTGGGTAAGCTTCAGGAATAAAGTAGTATAGATTATTTACGCCAAAGAGAATATATTAGCCCAGGAGTTCATGGAGGATTGGTGAAATGATCAAGATGTTCCAAGGATAAATGATCTGTCAAACTGTGTAGATGACTAAGGTGAAGGTCAACTGGTGTCTAACCCCAGTGTGACAGGCACTTATTTCCACGTGGTTGGACCTCATTAAAATGCAGTCTACAGGAAAACAAAACGAAACAAAAACAAAACAGCAACACAGCTGGGTCACCTGTACCCTACAAAGTGCTTATGTCTCAACATAGCTTTCAGATCCCAGAAGGTCAATCAAACCCTGTTTGTCTCCATATGTAGTTCTCATAGATCGCCATCGCCCATCACCGAGGGTTGCCATCAAGCAGAAGACACGTCAGTCTTTGCAGGTGTAAACCTCTTCTCTCTGGGTGCATTGCTTGCATTCCACATAGCAACACCAACGGACCTGGCATTGGCATGGACGGGTGACCACCCGGCTCTGCGTATTGTGCCCTCGCCCGCAGCAGATGCTGTCACAGTTCTTGTCTTTGTAACATTTCCTTCCTGAAGTCCCAGGCGAGTATCTACTCATCATACAGAAGCTTGGGGAATCGTCAATGTAGACAAGATCCGTAGTCCTTGGGATCTGATCACTGTGACCAGGGATGGACTTCTTCGGTGGGGAGATGTCTCCTTCCCCCGTGGCCTCATTGGTAGTGCTGCCCACTTTGAGCGATGTCTCGTACTTCTGCTTCAGCTGCTTCCCTATTTCATGGAATGGAGAGAGCTGCCTCCAGCACGTTCGGACAGTACAGGATCCAGATACGCCGTGGCATTTACAGGTTGTCTCCACTCCAGCTTTGATGACCTGCAGACACACACGGCCCCAAAAGAAAATCAGTTATGGGGAAAGAAATCAAGACATAGAGAAAAAAAAAAAAAATGCTAGAAGACACTCCTGGAACACAAAGTTGACAACAACACAAAAACTATCCATTGGAAGAGGACAGAAAACACACGCTACAGGAAATACTTGTTTTAGAAGGGACCCTGTTACCAGGAATATGATATTTGCCTGACAGAATAGTGCTTTATTGGCTAGCTAATGATACTAGTAAAGCGTACAAAGGCTGTCCAATGCTGGCACTCATCTATGTAGAGAAAGTTCTGAAGCTGTGATGCAACTAAGAGATTAATACATATTTTAACCTATATATCTATTTTAATAAGAACAAGGGGATAAGATGTAACAAAAGTGGAAGGAGTTGGTTTAGTGAAGAGGGAGCGCACTGCTGTAACACACAGAAACACACAGGTAGGGGGGCACATGCTCCAGAACGTGAGCTTAGACAGTAGGAACCTCCTCCACACCACCTTAAACTCATGCAGCTCCCAATTAGCAGCACAGGCTCAATAGAAACATGGCTAAGCTGTGCTTATAATTATAGCTGTGCTGAAAATAAAGCTGAAATTATATATAAGACCTTGGGAACAACAGCTTGAATTGCCATCACCAAAACCAGCAGCTCCAGGGAGCTTCTGCCTCTCCAACCCATCTTCAGGATCCTATTCTATGGTGCAGTAGCATGTTCAAACGGACCTGCCAATTTTTTTCTGCCAGCAATGAAGAAGCCTGCATGTACTATTAAAAACAAAGCATGCCATTATATGTTGGCCAAACACGTGTTTAATGAAGCACATTTTCATGTAGGGTACAACTCAAGGCTGCCACAGTCTCCTCTGGTCCCTCCCTTTCTCTGAAAACTTAAGATGTGAAGAAATGGAAAACAGACCCTTGTGTGAAGAGATCAGTAATTCCAGGTGCTTTAATGCAGCCCCCAGGATTTACTCTGCCTGTGGCACCAGTTGTTGGCAGCTTGGAAGGCTGGCTTCTCATACAGAAGTTTTCAAGGGGAAAAACGTGAAAACTGGGTTGATGCTGCAGAAGGAAGAATCCATCCCAGTGGGTTCAGTCCTCAGCCCATCAGGTAGAGACCCCTGGGGACTATGACAGGGCTGGTGGCTGCAGGGAGGACTAGGGGAGCAGTCTTCAGTTTTCAACCAGAGAGATGTGGAGCAGTCACTCTGCAGGGAGATAAGGGGACTTTATATTTTTAGTTCTGGCCATGAGAACAGACCACCTGCACTAAAGGCTGAGCCATCTGTCTGTCCCATCATGAGCAAACAGGAGCTGCTCCATGTCAGGTTGAGGAACCTCAACTGCTGCCTTGATGCTTCAGCAGCAGCTTGGGGTGAGCGGGTCCTGACATTTGACCAGGCAAGACAGTAAGCAAGGCCACAAGTGTTTAGAACGAGTGTGATCTAGGGGTGAGAAAGCCACTTAGCTAAACACTGTGTAGAGCCGCTGGTGAAGGGATGAAGGGAAATGTTATCACACACAGGCATTCAGGGGGATGCTCTGCCCAAATGTTGTCTACACAGGCCTCCATCCAGGGAGGAACAGGCTGCAAGGTCCACATCTCAGGTTAGTATAACTTCTATAATGTAGTAGCAGAAACTTCTATAAGGTGTTTTCAACTAGGATGGAAGTGTATATTTTATTGTCTCCACACAAAAAAACAGAGTACTTATGAACAAGGTCTTCAAATTCAATGCGGAAAAGAAAGGGAAGGCATTTAAGCCCTTGGAAACTGAAATGGATTCTGTCCCTTCCACACCAGGACTCTCATATCAAACTTTATGCTGCTTATGCCTCTGAAGTACAACTATCAAGGGCAAGGCTTTTATAATTACTTTTCAAAATTCTTTCATAATTACTTAATTTATTTTTTTTTATTCTAAAATTCAAACACTTGCCGTGGCTGGTGTAATGAGAAAAAAACCTCATCTCGTAGATCCCTAAAGGAGGGAAATAACTTGTTCAAGGTATCAGAAAGGAAATGTGTGTTTGATTTATTCCCAAAGCAAAAGAAAGTCAGTCTCCATACAGCAAGATGTCCAGAACCTGCTTGGGGATAGCTTGCATGGGAATAGCTCTCTTCAGACCACCACAAAGCGTCAATGCAGAAGGAAGAGCAGAGCCAGTGGAACCACAGTGTTCACATACGAGATGGAGGGAATGGAAAGACAAGGTTATTTTCAACAGCAAAAGGAGCATGAGAAAAAGCAGTATCAGGAAGGGAAGAGAAGAAAGCAAAGAAAGAGTCAATGGTTATTCACCCTGGAGAGAGACAAAGATGGTAAGAGCCCTCCGGGTGCTATAAAGGACCCCATGCCCATAAATTGTCTGATGCTAAACAAAAGATCCCATCCTTTTTGAATCAGACTGCAATAAAGATGCTTCATGGCACAAAAGCATGCCCGTCTCCTTACAAACGACACCTGAATGTTCTCCCCTACCTTCTCCCAGAGATGGGTTTACATCTGGGACGACTCCATGGCCAACTTAAGAGCAGACATGTTATTTGGACAGTCACAGATAACCTACATTTTGTCCACAGATTATAAACAGATATTTATAGCTCTAGCTCTCTCTCTCTCCCCACCCCTTCCCCAAAAATAGGTTACATTTTGACTTTAAATGGGTGAGGTACAACCACCCCTTAAAATAGCAAGTGAGAACAGAGTTTGTTTTATAGAGCGGCCTCCTGTCAAGGTACTACTGAAAGTGCCCTTCCTTTGGGCATCTACAGTATCTGAAAAAGAAAACAAAATAATCTCCCCCCACTGCCCATTATGGCATCTGCCTACATTACGGCCTCATGACAGCAGAGGACTGGCTCCAGTCCATTTCCTGACCATCCGGTTCTTAATTATTTGGCTGCATGAGTCCTGCTGAGCACCATGTGCAAATGTGCAATAGGTCATGGACTCAGAATTGGGGCCTGGCCCAATCCTGATATTACAGAGACATTTTTAGAAAGGCACTATGCATAATACGGCCTTCAGCAAAGCCTGGCCAATGGTCACACTTCATTCCTGCGACAGCCAAGACCTTTTCAAATGCAATCCAATAATACACAGTAGCATTCAAACAAGTGACGGGTTACAGAGAGAGATGTGTTACTGCTTATAGTACTCAGCTGGGCCGGCTTGGTTAGGGGCTGTCACGCTTTGCGTGCCAAAGTGTCTAGCCAACTCTGCAAGAAATCCCACAATGTTAGACAAGAGCGTACAGAACACATTTCAACACCAAGGGAAAAAAAAAAAAAAAACAAACCCTCTCACCCATACTGTCCCTCATGCAAAGTCACATTTCACTGGTTGTCCAGAAGTGCGAGCTGAGTTCATGTGAAACAAAGTTCCTATACCTGATTTCACGCCCAGACCATCAGCAAACTGGGCAAAATTGCTGAGATACTTGCAGGAGGGCTACACACTGCAGTCATTCATCAGTGCCGGCTTTTCTCAACACTTCCACCTCCCCCAACCCATTCGCATCTGCTCCACCTGGAAAAGGAGACGACGACCATTGTACAGGAGATGTGAAAGCAAGGAACCAGCAGGAACTGGCTCGGCTGGTAGACATGTTCCTGTGCACAGCCTTGGCCAGATTTAGAGCTGGTTGAACAAGGAATGGTCATGAAATGCAGGAAAGGAACCTGGACATGGGGCCATTCTCATCAGGAACTGCCTCGCCAGAGCTCAGAGTTGGCAGTGCAGATGCAGTATACCCAAGGCATCCACATGGAGCTGGCAGATGTGGCACAAGACGTGTTGGAAATCCAGACCCTGATGGATTGGCAGCTAGCAGATGGCAGCAGACCTTCAGTCAAGAATAAGGCATGTAGGTTTAGGCACCTGAATCACACCATCCAGCCAGGGCTGACCTCACTGAGGCAAACATTCGAATTTAAATGCTTACATTTGAGAAGCACCTCTAAACTCCCATCTGACTCAGAGGAGCCAAAGCAGGCAGGGGATCCTGCAGTGAAGCAGACACCTGCACATGTTCAGCTGAACAGCTATCTCCAAGGCTCCGCCAACTGTGCTGACCACATCTCCACTCACTAACAGGAGCCTAGGGACCAGCTCACACAGAGTCACCTCAGTTTAGATATCTTAACCCGTGAGCAGAATCCCATCCTTCGGGCAGAATTCATATGTCTAAACATCAGCATCTAGCATTGCATTATTTGAGGTACTGTAAAACATTGCGTTTCATCGCCAGCGCCCCCTCCAGGAGCAGAAAGGTCTCTCAAAGGGTACTAATGAGTGTAATTAGGTAGACGAATCCCACTCTCCTTGTCTGTGCTTAAACAGTGGTGCACAAAGTCCCTAATGAGCCACAATCTGTTTTTTTTTTCCTGGCCCACTTCTAGCTCCTTGTTAAGCAGTGGCTAGGACAGTTTAGGCACCGTGCGCTGGTGGACCAATGCATAAAAGGTTTCCCTTGTCCCTGTTCTCATGAATGCACCAGTTCATGAAATCCAGCATGTGGATTTTCATGTGGCCACTGCGCAAGTGTGCTGCATCCCAGTCGCCCCATAAACCTTCTCCTTGAAGGGCCAGGAAGGGCTCAAGAATGTTACGAGGCATCTATAGTGAAAATCCTAGTAAAGTTTCTTCCCCAGACAGCCTCCCCTGCTGCTGTCAGTCACGATGCAGCTACTCAAGGCGATGCGTGATGGAGAACTGCTGCCTACAGGCCTCTAACCACCCACGAGCTAAAATGAATCTTGGCGAAGCCCTTCTGTTTTCCGTCTCGTTCATCAGCTTCCACAAAGACCTTCCTCCTCCTGTTGCATGCTCCTGTCAGAGACACTTAAATCCACCTCATTCCAAGCTGACTTATCCAAGTCAGCAGGTTGCTGGGAGCAGTGTTAGAGAAACCTTTCCTGGCTGGGCCCTGGGACAAATGGGTAAATGTCTAGATCGTGCTTTCAAACTTGGAGGGACTTTCAGGATAGAATAACTTAGCTTTTATTGCCAAAAGTGTCTAGGGTACACGAGGCAGAAGATTAATGTAACACAACCTTATAATTTCAAGAGCCATAGGTAGCTCCTGTTGTCTTTTCAAGGCACATCACATGGTTCAGAGCCTGATCTGCCTCCATCCTAGATAGTCTTGAACCTCTCTTGAATGCACATGGCATCACTACTTTTTTAATAATCATATTTCATCTACACCACGGTAAGTCTTGCCATAGAGGTGAAGCAAATGTATTTGCTTAAATCCAAAGCTCAGAACATTTTGTGCTCCCTATGACCTAAAATACCATGGGTAGCACACCTCAGCAGAGTTGTAGTAATTCAGGAGTAACAATGTAGGTACGCATTTGAATCCTTATTGCGTTATATGCTGTAGAGAGCTTCTACCATGAAAGCAAAGTTGAACAAAGACAACCAATGGCTCAGGGACAGCATCACTCATCAAAATTACATCCTCCCACTCTCCTCTGAACAGCCACCTGGTCATGTGGTCACAAATAGGAGAGCAGTTTGGGAAGAAAATAAAGCTCTTTGAGCAAATTAGTTTGTTTGACTTAGGAACACAAACTCCCATTGGCGTTGCCATGAGAATACCAAATACTGACAAAGGCACAGTGAGGAAAACAATTATGATAGAGCAAGACTGAACCATCTTTATTGGTGCTTGCTGCTAAGAGGAAATTAGATAGCACTGCAGGACCGCCTGCCCAAATGGCTTTACAAGAGCCATAGGGAAAAGGGATCACAGCAGAGCATTGCTATGCAACATGTAATCCTTCCTCACAACAATGGTTTGCTACGAAGCTCAGACTAAGTGCCCCCGTAATGATCAGTCTCAGACATGCTGCAACACACAATTTCTCAGTGTTTTAGCCGAAACGCTGAGGACAGATTCCCATTCATTCCCAGCTGGGTCACGGGGCTCTGGCGGTGGTTTTCAGACAACTCTTGTCTGGGCAGCAGCAGTCCGAAGCGGACGTGCAGCCGTGGGAATTCCTCGGTTATAGCTTCGCTGTCGTCATGGCTGGTCTGCAGCTCCAAGGTTTCAAACCATTCGCTATGGTTTGGGGGAGAGGAGGGAGCAGATGAACCCCCTTCGAGTCAGCTCATCCAGGGAAAAGCCTGTCCTCAACTAGTCTTACTTCAGAAAGGGCTCTAGGATGCTTCTTTACAAATCAAATCTCTTCCATCCTTTATACACGTATCCTTCTTCAATTTAAATAGGCTTAGTTATTCTCTTAGCTCAAGTATTAATGTTTGTTTGGACAGCAGCCATGGTCCCCATTTCTTCACAGTGCTCAAACGACTAGAAGAACACTGGCCTTTGACATTGGTTGAATTATAAATGTTTCACAGATTGTTAGGAGGTTTTTTTTTTTTTTTCTCCTTCTTAGTTCTATCTCATTAAAAAAAAAAAAAGCCCTTCTTTTGAGCCTGTTCTCAAACTGTTTTTTCAGAACAGCTTTCCCATTCCACTACCCCTTCCTTCCTTTAAAAATATGAACACTCATATTTTAGTGAAATATGCATTAAAATACAAATATTTAAACACAGAGTAACGCAACCCTACTTTAAATTGAGAACTTTAAAAGCATTTTTCCCCCTGCAGTATTCCTAGTGTGGTTCACATGCTAAGAGAGCTCCACGTAAACAACTAACTGCAATTACTTATGGGACACAGCAAGCAATTTTTTTCCAGAGTGTTGATTTCCAGGCCTTAGAAAAACTTAAGCTTAGCCAATCTCATCCTGAAAGAAGGTGGGGAAAAATCCAGAGAGCATGCTTATGCATTCCTACCTGTCAAAACCTGGAGCAATTAATACTAGTGGTGGCCTGGCAAACTGATCTGTGAATAGAAAGCCAAGAGCTAGTCTCAGAGAGGCTGCTATTTGCTAGGTTTGATTTGTACCTCGGTAAAAGCATGATGTTAGATTTCTTTCTGGAAACGCACCCCCTAAAAAAACTAAAGGATGCACTTTGATTCTTTTTTTTTTCCACACACCAACTGTATTAGTGAGCTCATGGATTTGTCTCACCAAAAAGAAAAATTACTACACTTTCGGAGGGTGCAGAAAAACAGGGGGATTAGCATTTAAGCTTGCCTGTTCAACTAACTCTGGAGCTTGACTGGAATCATGTTATCCAGTAGGAACCGTATGAGACAGGACGGGCAGTGCTTGTAAACCCTGTCTCTGCAACAGGAGACCAGGGTGCAAGTCTCTGCTTCGCTACGCCTGTGTGTGACCTTTAGTTAGTCACTTAATCTTTCTGGGTCTCAATTTCCCCTCCGTAAAATGGAAATACAGAAATGAAGAGGGTGGTATGCTCTGATAACATGTTATGTGATAGCTCGTGAAGTTCCTCAGACAGATGATAGCTGGGAAAACATCTACCTGATATGGAGAGTCCGTCTCCAACACTGGAGGCGCGCTCAGCTCTTCAGATAGATCCCTGCCAGCACCGCCTAAGGGGAAAAGCCATTCCTTGCGTGGACTTCCAAAACAAGCAAGTCAATGGCAAGGAAAAGTCCACGCGCCTCCCACTATCCTTCTTAGAGCATCCCATACAGTTTCAGAGATGCACCCATAACGTGCCTCAGGATGGGTCTGGACTTGAACCCTACAGCAACAAGGGTGACGAGGATCCTTCAGAAATGTGCATAGTCTGTGCAGACCAAAACGTATGAGTTGATATTGTGCAAAAATATTTAAGGAAACCTCCTGAAGGGAACCAGTTTTTAAGGGGGATATTGCCTAAAGAGAGACCTTTCGGGGGAGGAATTTCTTGTTCTCCATTTCTGCCCTCCCATAGTTTTCAACTAAACACTCTTGGCTCTGGAGGAGACTGTGGTTATACCTCTGACTTCAGGGTCCTGAAGGCAAAAGCTTGCGTGTGTCCCTCCTTCTGGAAGGATAAAGGGAAAAGTGAATAAGAACATGACAATTATATTTTTTTTTTTTCCTTGGGTAACAGCAGCCCCCTTTAATAGCGCCCCTTGGATCTGTAAGCCATGCTTGACCAGACATACCTCTGGAAGAGGTCAGCACTCCTGGGATTAAGAAACTTAGCAACGCTCCAGAGAGGGAGTTGGAAAGTCATGTTTAATGATACTTTGCTGAGAAACTAGGCAAATTTAATTAAAACATCACTTACTCAAGCCCAGTGGAACTAATTGAGTGCTCTAATATTCCGACTTTTCATTAATGGGTTACAAAAGAGGGCTGCACTTGTGTGTACAAGGGGAGAAAGAAAAGGGGGAGGATATAGAGAAGAAGAGAGCTTTAGCAAGGCTGCCTGTGCTTCATTTAATATAACCAAGAAACTTCATTGCTGGCAACGGACCTTTAATGCAGTTGACTTCTCTCACCACCGCCACCCCCCATCCCTTTGACACATCTCCCCCCATCACACACCCTCTCCACCCAAGACCCCTCTGAAAGAATAGCTGAATGAGCAAGAGTAGATTCGGCAAAGGCAGGGAAATTGCTTTTTTAATAAGTGGCCTATTCAGAGCTCCTACTTTTCAATAAAGAGAAGGCTGGAGAAGTCCTGGTGTAATTACCTCATCCTCACGCTAGACAAGCTCGCCCTTTCATTAGCGATTGAGGTCATATCATATAACTTTGTGAGCCATCACGGGCACAACATGTTCAGTGATTATTTGATTGGTGGCAGCAAAATTACAGTTGGCCCATCAAGGTTGTAAAAAAACGAAGTAAAATAATAATTAAAATGAAAACGTCTACCAGGAGACACTAAAACTAGGCGTGATAGGATAATGTCACCCTCGCAGAAATACAGAGATTGTTTTCTAGTGTGACACCATGGAGAAACTGCGATGTTGAGCAGAAGGGTATAGTGTTGGTTGCCAAATCAGTCAATTAAGCACAGGTCCTTTTTTTGCTGGGTCTCCAGGGACTATTTAAACATTTTTCCCATGGTTGTGAGTAATTAGATGGGAAGGATTATATGTTGTTAAGAATCAGTGAGAGACCACCAAGCTTGTGTTATGTCTTTAACAGATATTCCTTCATCCCCTCAGCGAACACACACATGTGCACATCCATACGTACACTGTAAGTACATCGACAAAGGCTGTCACTGCAGCAAGCTCCCACAGCAAAGTACTCAAAAAGAAAGTCTCCTCGTCCATTCTTAGCCCAAAGCAGGCCGTAGTGCAGCAGAGGTCTTGGTTCATGCATGTACGGCTTCACTAACAGACATAAAATCCGCGGTTTGGTTAGAGGGAAAAACACAGCGGGTGCCGAGCAGGAATTCAGGAGAGCTGGCTTCACCCTCCTGCTCCATCATCAGCTTGCTGCATAACCTAGGAAAAGGCACTCAGTTTGCATCTCAGCTCCCACTCAAAATGGCCGTAATCATCTTTTTGGGACTCACAGGGACGTTTAACACATTAGAGGCCATAAGACCATCTTAGTTATATAACGAGCGCTCCAGTTCAAAATTATTCAGTTTCAAAATGGCACAAATCAAGGTTATCTGCACTCCTATATTGCCTTCAATTCACATAAAATACGAGTTATTGCCCAAATAACCAAAATAGATTATTTCAAAGTCATTTCAGACTGTAAAGCCACTATGTTAGCATCTCTTGCTACTTGGTGGTTCGAAACTCTACAAGGCAGTAATTAGTTGATGGGCAGCTTCTTTGAAGAAGGATGAGTAGAGGAAATGTGCTGAGTTTCATATTTAACCCATTGCCTTCATCAAGGAAAATATTAATAAATTCAGTGAGGGAACCTAGTACTGAGCAACTCTCATCCCCCGCCAACGCTGTACTGGCAGTGGGACTAGGAGGAAATAAGCTGATTGAGCCTGATATTAATCTACACCCAAGTGTAAGTAATGCCAGAGACAATCCATCAGCCACACCAAGAAGTTCAATGCTCAGGCTTCAAATCATTTTAAAGTCTTAAGCAAGCGTTGCAAGTTTTGACCTTGCAATTACAAAGCCAGTCTGGGTCCTCACCTCTCACTCGAACATCTCTGACCATCTTCGTAATGACACCATGATGCCCATGGTTTAGGTCCACACATCCTGCCTATATAGAGGTACATTCTCCTGATCTTGAACCACCATCCTCCTAAAAGCTTCCCTCTCAACGTGCAATTAGCTTGTTCTCTGCCTGATTTCACAGTGCTGTTGTGAATCTGGTGGGCTGCTTGGCTTGCCTTTCAACCAGGCCAAGGTACAATTATTCTAGGAGCATAAACAGAGAAATCCTTTCAACCACTGCTGCAAATGGGCAAGGGAAAGCTGTCAGACAGCAATACCAACACAACAGACACGGCATGGGTGGACAAAAATAGGAACGCCAGATCACTGACCTGCAGCAAAGGTCTTTGACTTGGATTGCCATGAGGGCTCTCAGTGTCTGGACAACCGTCACAACTGTTACTCAGCTGTTTAGCTGCAGATATTACACTAGTGCTTAGAAACCACTGCCAATAACCAGGGCCTGACCATGCCAAATAAAGTGGGGGCAGAGGATGCCCTGATATCTCTCCTTCCCCTGGGAACTAGTTCACAGTGGGATCAAGACAAGAAAGAGCAGGCGGAAAGGGGAAATTCGGTCCCTCCAGCTCATCCTGGGAGTTTGTTTAGCTCAAAGTCACGTAGACAGTGTAGAGCAAAGGTGACAAATAAGGACACCTAACCCAAATCCAAGACTGAGTCTCAGCCATATGGACATCCTGACTGCAGCTACTGGGGTGGAGAGCACTGGGAGTTAGGTCAAGTCCCTTGAGCAAGATTTTAGCCCCACCATTTCTGGAGGGGAGATATTCATGGAGTTACAAGAACACGTCAATGGCACCTAAAGCCACAGCCTTGTAGATTTTGATGAGACTGTATTATATGACTCTGAAAGGGAGGAGAGCAGGGACATCTCACAACAATCTCCAGCATGAAATCACAGACTACACGGACCACCTTCTCCATTTTTTGACCCATCTGCCACACAGGCAACTCCAAAGAGTTGGGACAGGCCCTCGGGAACAACAGACCACAAGGATTAAAACAAGTTTCATGACCCTGCAAAGCCTGTTTCACATGCCAAAGAGCTGCAACAGGAGTTCAGAGGCACTGATCTTTTTAATCCAGAGGCAGAAAAGCTGTCAGCCAAAGTCAGACACCAGCTAAATACAGGATATTTCTAATCCTGATCTCAGTGCTGTCTAGGAGCATCTGGTGGTGGGGAGAGGGGGAGACGTTTTGCTGGCCAGCACTCACTGGTGGTATTCTCCGATGCCCCAACTCTGTCGTGAGGAATGACATTTTATGCATACGCACAGGAACAACTGAGCTGGGGTGGCGATTCCTAGAATGCACAACTGGCTGGGCTGCATTTGCCTGGGAAACTGGAGACCTAGGTCTCCCATCTCAGCCCCAACCCTCCATCCAATCACACGGACAATAACAAGGCTGGAAGGCTATTTATAGCCTTACAGTATGTCCCCCTTCGAGGTTGGCGCAATGAAACACTGATCCTAGGCACCTGTGCTGGCCAATCTGAGGGATTTTCGTGTTAGAGCAACTCTAGGCTAGGTACAGCCAAGCAGATTACAGGAGAAGGTGGAAAGCCCCTTCCTTTCCCCTCTCTTGCTGGGATAACCCAGCAATTACAGACACTTTGTCCTTTACATGAGTCCTACAGGGAGGCCCCCAGGCAGGAGGGTAAAGCCTTGTGGGAGGAACATGGGGTAAAGAGCTGAAAGCCTTCCAGCTGAGAGGATAAGGATGGGAAAAAAAAAAAAAAAAAAAAAAAAGGAAGGACTACACACCCAAGCACTGTCAGCTGCATACCCGGTATCTTTAGGCAGAGTGGAAGTCTGCCAGAAAAGAAAGCTGAAGGGACTTTTAGCACTGAGGTCAGTCAGAGAGGATATCTCCACCCTGGTTCCCCGCCAGGTGCTTGACCGGCCAGTTTTAAAGAAACCTGGCTATGAAGAAACTACACTGTCCATGCTCTCCTGAACTACTGCAAGAAAAGCATCCCTCAAGCCTATGTTGTGGCAGCATAAATCCCTTCCTCCTTGTCCTACCTTATGTAAGCCTGGAGAACCTGCCTCTCCATCCCTTCGCACTGTAAGACCCTCTCCTCCCTGTGGAAAGCCAGAAATCTTTCCTCCCACCTCATGTTTTCTAGACCTGGACATTGCTGTTTCTTCCCCTCTGGTGTCCCTCCAATGGTTTTGGCAAAACTCTTGAAGCACAGTGACAAAACCAGGGCATAGTCCCATAACTAAGAATTCACCCCTCCTGCAGAAGGATCACTCCATGTGTTTTGCATCTAACACTCCTGTTTCCACACCCAGGTGCAGCACCTTATTGCCCCTACAAGCCCCACAACAGCATGAACCCCCACCCCGAGCAGCCTGCAACGCACCTTCATGCCCACGAGGTTATTGTGGAAGTCCACCCTGGCTCGCAGGTCCTTGTTGGGCTTCCTCCCCAAGAACTCCTTGACGAACTTGTTGCTGTATTTCAGGTTGTCGCCGCAGCCGCCCCACTGCCAAGCCTCACGGTTCTCCAAGTCGGGGGCCTCATCGCAGGTGCAACGCTCCATCCGCCCCGCACTGCACGCCTTGGCCATGGCGTGTGTCAGCCCCGCGGAGGAGATGGCATACAAGAAGGCTGTCTCCTTAAAACCTGCAGGAAAGAAGAGGCGGCAGCTTTAATTGCAGCTGGAGCAAGGGTTAAAAAAATAAAAAAAAAAAAATGAGGAAATCAAGGCAAAACCCACTGTGAGATGGGTCTGAGCAATGTCAAAGCACGCCAAGATTTACACACATCACTGGTGGTGAAGAGGTCATAGCGGAGAGCAAGGAATGATGGACAGAGGTGGCACAAGCCAGGATTCGAGAATGCAAATGAAATTTGGCCAGCTCTGTGGCCGTCACTGTGCAGTCTCTGCCTGAAAACAGAAAGAGGCGAGCAAGAGCTGGACAGGCCATGGAGGTACCATCACTTGGTAGCAATACGGCTACCAAGGGGACACCAAATAGCAGGAACCCAGCATAGACTTCCAGTCTGATGATTGGGGTAGAAATCATGAGGGCTCCTTGTTCTTCCCTCTTCTCCAGAAAAAAAATAATCAATCAATCACTGGGTCCTACTCCAGTCCAACAAAATTGTTAACAAGAGGCACCTGAGGGCCGGGAAGCACACAGTCTGACACCCATCGCACCATCTCAAATGCCTCAAAAAGCAGTTACATCTCAAACCTTTCACGCACAACCCTTTTATACACCTTCATGCTCACCTGCAGGGATGTCACAGAATCTGCTCCCCCCAATAGGTAAACTGAGGCCCAGAGAGACCCATGATTTTGATCCAAATGATAAAGCCAGAAATAAAAAGCAAACATGCCAGTATTTATAGCTCCTCATTCTCCAGCTATGGAAGCCGTAAACGACTGCATATTTGAGATGCAATTCCCGAACAGCTTTGGATCCGACTCAAGAAATCCCCCACTCAAAAATAACACAAGTGGATGGTGACAGTAGTGGATATATCTGTAAGCTTGTGTGTCAACCAAGGACATGCAGAGACACTGCCAGGTCATTTTTGGAACTGCTCCTTGGGAGGTTCATGGTAGTCCAAGCAAGCTCATGGGGCGCTACCTTGGCCCATGCCCAGAGCCTGTCTTCCCAAAGCATTCCCAGTGCACGATACTGAACTTCAGCAGATGAAAATCCAGCCCAGAAGACTAAGGTTTTTTCTTCCCAAGGAGGCTGACTCAAACCAGACAGCGGTAGGAATTGTCTGACCATTCAACTGCTCACCTGGAAAAGTAGAGCAGGAACATTTCCGTTATTGGAAAAATGTTTAAAATAAAAAAAAAGCTCAACTCCACACCCACTAGGGACACTACAAAGAGTGGCCAGGGGTAAGAAACCAATTTTTTTTTTTGGTTTTTTTTTTTTTTTTTTTTTACCCCCTCTTTGTTTTCTCCCTGAAGTTAAACCATATTCTCTGGCACCCTAGAAACATCTTCAGCATTGCAAACTCTCTCACTGGGAGTGGTGGGAGAATTCTTTATTTAATTCACACAACAAAAACTCATGGGAATGCAGACTAAACTCTTCTAGGTAGAAAATGGCATCTCTTTTATGCTGGTTCAGCTTTTCCTAGGTTACACGCTAGGTCAAACTGCCCACACGCCTGTCAGAGAGATGCAACTACTAGAGAGCGATGTTCCCAGGCTTCCGTGCTCCTGAGTTGTAGAGTCGGCCTCTTGCCACTGCTACTCCTTGTGCTATGAAACGGAGAAGTACCAGTGTGCTAACAGGAGGGCCTTGGTGGAGCAGGGCATGCAAACTCTTCTCTGAGAGTCTGAGACATTGCAAATAGCAGAAAACGGTCTGGATGTGGTCCAGTTTAGTAGATCGCCCAGACCTACAACCTGCTTGAAGGCCTCCTGGTTTGAAGCACTGAATTCACAGCGGTTGTGAAATCTCAGCAGAAAGTCAGCGCCGTGCAACCACAACACATACCAGATTTGACAGAAAGCCAGGAGGAATGGTTTGTTTGCCAGGCTCTCCCCCACCATCAGTCTCCCCACCAGCTTTGGCTCTGCTCCTCCCGTTCTCCATCACTAAAAGCCTCAGAAATTCCCAGTGCCCATCAGCATGGGTATCATCTCACCCACAGGCAGCTCAAGCGGCTTCCAAGCAAGTCCATGTGACATTTGGCTCTGGCCAAATTTAAAGCCATCTCCGCCACGCAATATTTGATTGCACCAAGATATTTTGTAACAAGATAATGAGCTTTAAATCAATGCAGGCATTCTAACCCCCAGTGCAGCGACAGCCTGCCGTCCGCAGCTATCCAGTTTCAGCCATTTCCAAAATTGTTCGCGAGTATCCCGAGAGGATAACAAGTCCCTTAAACAATCGCCAGTTGCTTTAAGAAACGGGCTGCATCAGCCCAAGTTGCAAACCAGCAGCCAGGCTGTTCTGGTGACTGAGTGTAAAAATGGAGAGAGAAGATTTTTCTTAAGCAAATTGGGGGGGATTTTTGCCTTTTTTTTTTTTTCGCTTTGGTCCTGGAGGAGAGGAAGCAAGCCCACAACGACATATTTGAATAGCTGTGTCTTAGTGGGTGATACATGTGCCCCTTTGCCCCAGGGTATCACTTGCCGCAACGCTGAACCAGGAACCAGCAGCTCCTGGAGAGGAGGAGAAAGATTTACAGGGCAGTGTGTTATGCTGCAGGAACAACACCCGAAGGATTTACAGCATCAGTGGAGGGCAGAGATGTTGCAGGGGCATAAAACATGGAAGAATGAGACAGCAGGCAGAGCCTTGCAACCCTCAGAGCTCCCATTTATTACACGGGGTCCTGACAGGGGGTGAAGGGGGGTGGGTTCTCCAAGGTGTTTTAAGGCAGCTCAACTTCGGGCTGCCTCGAAATACCCCTTGCCAAGGGCTGCCCACAGGGGCAGGAACATCTGAAGGAACAAGCTGTGGCCTCCAGGTGTCAGCATGAGAAAGTGCTTGGCTTTCCCAAGGCACCACTAACCCAGGGACTCCTCTGGCATGCAGGGATATTTTTAAATGTCTTGCAGCTCCGGCTGGACCTCTTGGGTTTCATAAGGACTTTCCTTGTTTCCACCGCAGTCAGTGACAGCGCATTAGTTAAGCCCCAGCGCTTCTGAATTACTCCTTCTCACTAATTAGCGAGGGAGAGAGCTTTGCAAACCTTTGCTCTTCTCTTTGAGCAGATGTAGATGTAGACCCTGGGTTTCTAGGTCCAGCTCCATCACTGAGTGTGGGACTTTCTGGAAATCACTAAAGCCCTCGAGACCCATGCAGGCTCGCTAGCTGTAAAATAGTCCTGCTGCGTCGTTAGCTTCAGTTCAGAAATAAGAACTGGATTTTACTGGGACGGTACAGGAAACTGGACTATATGAGGTCTCCTTAGCACGCAGGAAAGAGATACATACCACCTGCTACTCCAAGACTCTTTCTCAGCTTCTGGTCATCTCCACCTGAACTGCTGGGAAGGGGTGAGGGAATTATCCACCACTCACATCCAGGGAACTTTTCCCCGGGTAGAGCAGTAACAGGACACGCAAACATTTGCGGGTTTTGCCCTCAAGGGCTCCCTTTGCCCCCACTAACAGAACAGCACAGAACAGTCCGTTTCGCCTTGTTTCCCTTAACAAGGCATTTTCTCAATTTCTTTCCTGATATAATAAATAGGAAAAAAAAATGAAATAAAAATAAAAAAAAAAGAGAGGGGACAGTTTTGGGAACTTCAACACCTTCCCCTCCAGCAACAGCTCCACTTCCAGCAGAAGTGAGGAGGAACCGTAGCTACTGGCTGCAGACACACACACAAACATCTCCAGCCTTCAAGGAGAGGAGCCGTGGCCAACAATGGGAAGCGGACAGGGGCTGCTTGGCTGAACAAACACATAAATTACTGCCATGTAGCACAACCTTTGCCTGCTGTGCACTTTCGTGGATGAGCTGAGCCGGGTTTTGTCTTCTTTACCTTCTACAAACTCTTTTTTGACCTCCGGGGAGGTGGTGACCCATCGCTGGCAAAGGATGCACACCAGGATGACCACTCTACAAAATGCTAGAGAAGCTGATGGGTACAGGAGGTGCCAGGACCCCCGACAGACACCCCCCCCACACCCCGCTCACCTCTCTTTAGCAAGCTGGCCCGGTAGCGGCCCTCGAGGGTGCAGTTCCAGCGCTCAAAGCGAAATTGGTACTGGCACTCCAGGGCGCTCATGCTGATGGCTTCCATCAGGGTCTCAGCCACACCGGGGTCCCGCCGGCACATCCTGCGCTGCTTCTTCTCCAGCTTCAGGCGGTCACAGACTTTGTAGTGGGCTTTCACGGCAGCTTCCTCCATTTCTGAGGTCAGAGGGAGGATGGTCAGGGGTTCATTCCCCGTTAGCCTGCAGAGGAACAGAGGGACGTAGTGGTGAGGACAGAGAAATACAGCCCATGGTAGAAACGGGGCCATGGTGGGATTGGGCTCTCCCCGGCCAAGCACCAATGTGGGTTTACTGATATCTGGGCAAGGAGTGATTTTACAGTAAGTCTCTCTGCAGTGTGTGCAAGGTGGGAGCAAGAAGAGAAGGGTAAAAAGCAATATTTGGATTTACATCCTCTGCCAGCATTCACAGAGCTTGTTTGGACATAAGACCTTGGCAACCTCCACCACAGGACTGTGTTGAAAACTGAAATAGGGAAGAAATAATGGAAGGTACCTAACTGCATAAACTCAGGAAACTAGCAAGATGACAAGAGCACTACAGCTACTCTCATGTGCATTAAAAAAAATAATAATGTTAGCACATCAAGCAGAACTGGCTTGGGAAGGGATAGAGGGCGATTCGTCCCACCAGACCCCAGGAGACACACTGAGAAAGCATGTACAGACACTGCCCTCAGCAGAAGAAATCTGTACATAAAACCTAGCGAGCTGCAGCCTGAGGATTGAGAGTGGGACACGTTCTTACAGGCGATACTGCCAAAAGCTTTTACAAGGCAGAACGAGCACAAAACCTAAAAAAACAACTAGAAGAAATACGTGTCCCGTTGCCTTCTCCCCTCCCCTGCCTTCTCCGAGCACAAGGTCCTTGACTTGTACAATGTGCAACAAAAGAAGCCAGCGGACTGTTCCCGGTGTCAAGTGACGAGCTGCTGGAAAAGGACCAGGCTGGCATCGGCCCCGGAGAGTGGAGAGGCTGCAGGAACATCTGCTGGGCTCATGAGCGGTTTTGTTGGCTGGGCTGCCCGCACCCCACTCTCCTGGCTCTGCCCTTTTCCGGCCAGGTGCCAGTCCACGCAGTCAATGGGAATCACTATGTAGGGTTTTTTCGAAGGACCTGAAGACACGTTTCCCCCAGCCAAAAAGGAAGAATTGCTTAAAGACAGGATTGAATACATGCTGGAACATTGCAATCCTCCACAGGCCAGCGCGGGGATGGGTCGTAGGCTCAGACATCTCCAACGCTGCAGGACCACCTGGGGTAAATGGGGTGATGGGCACGGGAGGGGAGCACACGCTCATCCCCTTCACCGAACAGAGGCATTCCGGAAACCCTTTAAAACCCCACCTGCCCTGCAGGAGCAGTGGTTTATTGTTTCTGGGTTTTAATAAGGATTTCTGTCTAATCAGTGGGACGCATATTTCCAGGAGTACAGTCCCAGAAAGCAAGCAGCTAGGATGCTTCAACCCTCAAACTTCCTTGCACAACAGGCACAAAATCCTGACCTGAGCCACAGCCAGCAACATCCCATACAGATCCAACAATTACTAATGATTTAACATCAGATGTCTAAAGGAGGGAGAAAAAAAAATGGCTGGGTTGGATTCTTAGGAGAACGAAGAGGTGGGCAGGGAAATTATCTCCTTCAGTTACCTTCAAAAGTATTAGGATTTCCAGAAAAAAAAAGAAAAAAAAAAAAACAAACAACCTGCAATGGTAAAAACGAAGAGTCAGGGTGGTTTGTGGGAAACACGGAAAACTAATGTAACCAAGTATAAATTTCCCAAAAAATAGTTTTTTCCCCCAAATGACACAATGATAAAACATCCAACAGGCCAAACAGCAAGCTCTATCTGAAGCGATGACAAATGTTAACCCTTATGGTTTTGCTCTGTCTGGACTGGGACAGAGTGTGGACTTGGGCTTGACTGCTCCCCAAGCAGATGGGGCATCATCCAGCCCTGGTGCCTTGTTAACCAAAGCTCCAAGCAGGCTTGTTCAGGAGAAAGGTGGCTTGGTCTGAGCTTCATAGTGGTAAAGAAAATCTCCCGGACACTCATTCCTGGCCTTCATCAATATTTCTGCTCAGAAATTTCATTCCTGCAAGCTTTCACAGTTGGCATAAGAGATATCCTCTGCTGGCAAAGGAGAGAGAGGGAGGCACAAAAGCATTTTCTACAGCTCCCCCTCCCCAGTTTACCTTTCCAACTGAGCAGGTACTGTTCAACTAAGTTGGACCGTTCAACTGTTCTGGGAAAGATAAGCTCCAAGTATCGTGTAGCAGATTGCTATCGCAGTGAGGAGGGATACAGGAATTGATCCTATTGCCAAGATTTCTGGAGAGCAGTTGGTGATTTTGAATCCCTTCCCCACCCTCCCCCTGAGGTGCTTGGCTTTGGGATACTTCAAAGTGTAGTTGCTGATAGCACAGCCCAACTACATGTACCTCCAAAGTGGACCCAAATAAGAGTCACCTAAAGAAAAACAAAATAAAGAGCCTGGGATAAGGAGAAGGTAGAAAACAGGATTTGTGATGAGCACAATGCCAGAGGACAGCCCTCCAATAGCTACTCAGCTCCAACAGATGGAAAGTCCTGAGAAACAATAAAAAATTGTCAGCAACGTCCAATGTCACTGCTCTGTGCAAAAGGCTTAGGTAGGAATTCACCAGCTCCGATATCTGGGACACCTGGGTAACAGCTACGGTGAGCTGAGGAAGCTGGGTGAGCATTCAGAGACCCACTTCACCCCTTCCCAAGGAAACAACCCAAAAGACAAGACACCAACACAATGTTCTTATAGGGAAGGTGGAAGAACACTTTTTTCCTGAGCCAGCTCTGCCCTGTCCTCACCCGTTAGAGAAAAGTGGACGTGAAAATCCAATGATGAAAAACAATGCGCATGCTGAATGGAGAGACCCGTCCATCACTACCTGGCTTATTACTTGGACTAATTTCACTGGTTTTCAAGCTGGTCTGAATCAGAATGAAACAAGTGAATTAAGAAAGCATCTCCAGAACAAGAGCAGTAAATTTAGCGGGAGGGGGCTTTTCCTAGACAACAAGCAACAAAGCTCTTCCACATGAAGAGGTGCATGAGCAAAAGGAGAACACATCCATGCACATATAGGTTTTCCCTCCCCGGTGCTGGATCCGTGCCCATTTCAGCAGTAGGGGACCAATGTCTCAGCTCTGCACACACATTCCAGCCGCCCCGGGAAGAAGGGCGAGGTGGCACTTTTCAGAGCATGGCATCAATAATAAACAAGTGCAGGCAGAGCCAGGGAGACACGGTGCCCCCACCTGAAACGCTGCCTTGGAGCTGCCGCTGCATGGAACCTTTATAATCCTATAAAGCCCTTTTATGCAACCTAGGCTGAGTGAGGTCCCGTAAGGCAACGGTGTCAGAGTCGGATGCTTTCTCAGCTCCTCACAAAGACCGAGCTGTTCCTTCCAAGGAAGTTTTTTTCGGGATGGGGGAGAAGGGGTGTGTTTTTTATTTTATTTTATACACACATGATCCCACAACTGTTACAACTAAACTGCCAGCTAGCACTCTGTGCGACGGTATTATTTTGGATTGAGGGGGCTGAGCATGAGATGAAGGTGTGTTTGTCCACTGGGAACCTGGAGGGAGACCAAACAGCTCATCGCACACAAACCATGAAGCTTTAACTCTCTGGAAATTAACTCTGGCCTCTGTGAGAGAAACACGAATCTACTAAGTCAAGAGATTCTTTCTGCTTCAGACTTTGACCTGATCTTCTGTGCACCTTGCCTGACTTCTGCTCCGAGTGGCACGCTTTCACTGCTCAGACCTCAGGAATGACCTGGCTGCTCAGTCCCATACCCACCTACCTGAGAGGAACCTTTGCAACGTCATTTGCACTATCCTCCTTCCAGTTCAATCTGCCACTCGTTTGAAGCCAGGAAACCAGAAGGTTTATTAGCACCAGCTGTAAATAGCAAGACCTATCCGGTTTGCTCATACACTCCTGGTGGCATTCGGCTGCCTTGGTTGTGAACTTCATGTCAAACATTGCTAATTGCTTCGCTCTCCTAGCGTTCAGACTCCAATCACCCAGGCTGGGGAGAGATCCCAAACACAGCCCCTGCCACCGCACAACTCACACCGATAACTGTGTAGCCAAGTTTTATCTGCAGCAACATGTAATTCTTGCCCAGAGAAACAGTTCAGGATGGGTCCTGTTTTCATCTCATCTTAGAAGTCAAGAGTTTTTATCGCCTCATGAGCTCACACAGTGTCCCTGTATTTTCCCTTATTTAACTGGGGACTTTCCTGATGAGAATTTGAGGGGGGTGAGACAGAAGTAAGGCGCCTGCATAGACCTGTGAGTGCACTCTCATTTTTGACATGCTCAAGAGTTTCTTTTGCAAGTGCAGCCAGAGACGTGAGCCAAAGCGAGCTGCTTTCCTGCAAGGAAACGCCTCTGCTATACCAGCCTGGAATGACAGGCCTGCTGAAATATTGCATTCCTATCCCAGCGCTTCCTTCTCTGCTGGGAGATTTATCTTTTGTACATCTGTACAAAGGACGAATTGATTCTATTTTCACTTCTTACATGAATGTTTTTTTTTTCTGCAGTATTGCTACTCTTCCAATCCTTTTTTTTCTCTTTCCACCACTTCTTTTCCTTTATTTCAGAATTTTTAAAAGTTTCTGAAAAGTTGACAACTTGCACGCTAACCATCTTCACTGCAATACCTAAATTAATGACTCCATAACTCAAGGACCCAGACTGAGTTACGCTGGACACCAGGCCTATATTATTATTTTTTGCATCAAACAACCTTCAGTTGTTCTTTCTCTCCCCCACCATCACTCTCCCACACTGTGAAGAAGCTTTCCTAAATTGATCTACCATGGACCCCCCATCACACAAAGGCTAATTGCTATTTGAAGCACAGGAAGCCAAAAGCCCAAGAAAACTCTGAATCCCACGATGAGTGATGAAGAGTTGATATCTGGAGCAAGAGTTGGCCATTGAAGAATCATTTCTCTCATTCTGCTCTATGTTGTTTGTTTTTTAAGTGTTCACAGGTACAAGTGCCACTATTATGCTCACACTAACTCAACGTCCTTTGGAGGAAACTATCTGAGGAGTGCTCACCAACCTCATTTCTGCTCTTCCCAGATCTGTCAGAAGCACTGATGGATCCCCAAATCATTCAGGATTAGAGAAATCTTTCTCTTCTTTGCTACTTAATAATTAGTTCTCTGTTTTCTTTCTATGCCACACAGTCAGAACTAAGTATTTTTGCTCCAAGATGAAGTGCTCACACCAGCATTCAGGCACTCATGTCTATTGGATTTTATGGTCAAAACAAGGTGACAAAGCCACACACGCTAGCTTCAAAATCCACTGCCATTCACTGAGCTGCAAATGTTTCCTACTTTGGGAAATGTATAGACATGCAAAAAAAAAAAAAATCCCATATTCCTTTGAGTCCTTAAAAAAAATAATGCAAGGTATTCTCCAAGCCTCAGCAAGGATTTCTTGGCTTCTACAACATCCAGTCATCTCAGCAAGCATTAATTCCCTTCATGAAGATTGCTCTGTTAGAGTTATTCACTTCTTTTAGCTCAGCCCTTCCTTGGTGTAATTTTTCCACCAATATCCGCTGGCATTGTGCTGTGACATTGTGGGAGTCCAAAAAGGTGACAGGAGGAAAAGTGTTTCTTCCTGGCTGGGAAAACGTAGACCAGGGCTTTACAGGACAGAGCTAAAGAGCCTATGCTCCATCTAAAAATCCAAAAGCAGTAAGGCATTGAGTACTTATGCTAACTGCTCTGACAAAATGCAGCATCGGATTTGATCTGGGCAAGTCCCAGGGCTCCTCATCCTCCTGTACCACTCTGGCTTTTGCACCTCCAGCCACCCCCTCCTGTAACACCTCTGCTCTTACAGTCATTCCAAGCTGCACTCCACTTCCTCCCAGCTAACTCCATCCAACCTTTCATATCTAAGCTCTCTTCCACTCCTGGACTCTCCCCTCCATCTCTGACTTCTAGCTGATGGGTGGCTAACCAGCAACAAACAGCTTTGCTAAAACTCTGTCCATCCTGGCCTTTTGCAAGGCTTCCTCTCCTTGTCATCATCCACAGACCAATGCCCCTTATGCACATGATGGTCCTTTTCCTTCAAGGTCATTCTCAACCAACTCAGTGCTGCTTTGCGCTCACCTTTCCTTTTTGCTCTCTATGTCATTCTCCACAAACAAAGGTGTCTTGCTGTTGGAGACCATTAAACAAAGCCAAAAAAAAGTTTGGAAACTGATATAATGAATACAGCTGTTCTCATCACAAGTATGTCTTAAGTACTATTTGGATCCTTATCTTCTCAGTAGCACGGTACACACACTCAGAGATTTTATTTAGGTGGCAACCCCTCAAAAAAGGGGTTTCTCATCAGTCAATTGTGCCCAAATCTCAATTGCAGCTTCTGCTTGTGAAGAAATAACTAACAGCCCCCACCACAGAGACCACTACAACATTACATGCTTCCACCAACACATGGTACGGGCAACAGGGCCTTGCAACCTCCCTTCACGCAGGTGGAAACAGCCATAGCCTACACTCATGCTCCAATGAAGAGCACGTGTTTCAGAGAGGAATGCCTTCAAGTCCTTGGTTCTGATTCTGAGTGGTGGGAATTAGGACGACAGAGAGGAGAAAACCTACGGCGTGGGGGAACTTCCAACCCAATAGATCCCACTTACCAAGGAAGGAAGCATCAGTCTCCATCAGACTCCTGATGAAGTATGCTCAAACAGATTTTCTTTCTTTTTTTAGGAAACAAAAAGGTGCAGATTCTTGTAGGCTTCAGTCATTCAAACTTGTCTTCAATTGCTCCTCTGCCTGGATAGATCTATACAGTGGTTTTCTCTGGGCTTCTTTGAGCATCTTGGGCAAGGGGATGGAGGAGTGGACATGTAAGGATCCTGCTACACATACCTGTCAGGATCTCAGGTCCTATCAAGGGTTACTTCCAGCATCCAGCAAAAAGAGAAATAACAGCTCCTTCTGGAAGAACGAATTTGCTGGTGCAAATCTCCAGCTCTTCGCTTTCCAACATCGCTTTCCTGAACGTTTCTAATACTCGCATTAGCCACTCTGATCCTGAATTATTAAGCTCTTTTTAGGCCCAGGTACTACCACAGAAATAATTTATGCCCAAGTTTCCTATTTTAGCCTTAGCTGAAGTTCACACATAAGCCAGAGGACTTCTTCCACTCCTGAAGCACTGCTGAATGCAGTGGTCCAAGCAAGTGAAGTCTCCCCAGGCCAGCTGTCCCGCACTAAGAAGAGAGCTGGACCCCAAAACCTTTACAGAGGAGTTGTCACATCTGCTTAGAAGGGATTTTTTGGTGAACGGGGCAAGACACAGATGGTTGCCTCCCAGATACAGGATGGTTGCTGTATGTATAAATAAGCTTCCATGCAATTTCCTGCCAAAACATGCCCTCAACTTCTCCTGTACACATTACCAAAAAAAATTTTGGCACCACATAGTATATGAGGGCAAAATTTAGCAACCAAAGGAAAAATACTTCAGTGAATGAGCAGGGAATACGTGACTCAGTTCAGATGTGAAGGGCTGAAGATGTTCTGGAATTCCTCTATAGAACCTATGGGATGAAGGTGACGCGAAGAACAGCTATTTTTGCACTGTGGTGACCAGATGCACCACAAGCAAATACTTAAAGCTGCTGCAGCATTTCCCTCCCATGCAAGGCTTGAAGACCTGCAAAGGTTGTGAATTACAGCCGATAGCGCTCCGCTGAAGTAAAGAGGCATTGCCTTCCCTTCTGCCTCCCTTACCCCAGTGAGGGGGACACAAGCAATTACAGAGGAACCCCACCACAGAGGAAGGAATCAAACTTGGGTCTTTCAGCCCTTGGTGGCGTGCCTGAACCACAAGGCTGAACTACCTCTCCTCCTTTCCCTCTCTCTCCTTACAACAAACCTTATTCAGGAAGATTTCCAGTCCACCAGAGCAAAAGACATTTTCATTTGAGGCAAATATCTCAGAGTTGCAGCATTAAGGTCCACCAGCATGGAAACGATACAAGGAGAGGGCAAATATTGGGACATTTGCAATATTCCTTGCAATTCACATGGTTTGTGCTGAACAGTTCCAAGCTCCAAAACACCTTTAGGAAAACATGACTGGGTTTCTGAGGAGGGGGTGTTCAGTTTTTACAACTCAATGACTATTAGCTGCCCTTGGCTGGGAGGTCCCAGGTAGCTTGGCCCCAAGAGCCGCCCGCAACTTAATTCCTCTGAAACAACTCATTTTGTCCGTAAGGGAGCAGAGGTGGAGAATGGAGGCGGGGAGAGGGAGGGAGAAAAGAGGAGGGGAAGGTTGTTTCCTCTCTCCCTTCATCCTCTCAAGAATGAAACAGCAATCAGCGAGATTTATGAAGGATTTTCAACCCAACTTAAAACTGGCCGGTGAACCGCGGTGCCAGTGGAATGCACAGGCCAGGCGGCAACAGGGGCTTTCACTCCCGATTTAAGACGGCATTAGCTTTGCCCTTGGCAGCCTGTGCCAGGAATTACCCCCTCGTTGGCACCCCCTCCACAGCTGGACAGGTCCCGGACCCCCGCCCCGAGACCCACCACTGCTCCTTATCCCAGCCACTAGGTTTTGTTGTTTGCTTTTTTTTTTTTTTCCCCCAGCTTAACATCATTTCTTTTGGCATGGGTCCCACTAGACTGTAGGCAACATGTAGCTGTGTCTTTTGGTGCAGGGAAGGAGTAAGTGGGGAGCAATACGGTGGAAGAAGGTGAAGAAATAAGCTCAGAGAAAAGAAAACATAAGTCTTGTTTTAACCCTTTTGGCTCTCCATGGTGTGGCGGGATGAAATAAAGAGGTTTTCAGAATATTTTCCATGATAGGATGAATTGGTGAGACATGCATGTGCACAACATACCTACGTCCTATAGTAACTCATCAGTGCAGGAGGAAGAAAAAACTACCATAAGGTAGGGGGGGGTTGTTTCATCCTTTTGGCTTTTCTGGGTTGTTTTGTTTGAGTTTTTTTGTGGGTAGTTTTTTTAGAGGGTTTTTTTTTTGGTGTGGGGTTTTTGTTTGTTTGGGTTGTTTTTTTTTGTTGTGTTTTTTGTTTGTTTGTTTTTGGGGTTTTTTTGGGTTTTTTTTTTTGTTTGTTTTGTTTTTTTTTAGTTTTCCTACACTGAAAATCCTCCCCATTGCAGGATCTCAGACCCCTGCTGCAGTAAAAACCAGCTCGGCTCCATCCCTGACATGGGGTTAGAGTACTTCATTTGAATCTAGAATTGGGCCTAAAGCTCTCCATGACGTAGAAAACAAGGGGCATTTCTAGACCGCATTTACCGAAAATATACATAACCATCTCTCCCCTCCACCTTGCTTTTGAATTTCATCTGGTGGGGTTCAGGAGAAGACCACAGATGTACTGGATCACACAAAGGACTACAGCAGAATAGTTTATACCAGATTTTAAAGACAGGAGACCAGAGGAAACAGGCCCGGTGCTCAATGACACAATTTTCTTGCAACAAAGAGTTGAGCCATATACAAACTCTATTACATCAGCTCCTACTGTAAAGCCCAAATTCTTAAAAGCCAGAAAGTCATCTGTGCTATAAACCTGCAACAGTAGTTTTGTTTTTCTGCTCCAAACAAAGGAAATCCAAGTTCTTGGTCTTTCTTGGTAGCTTCCCTTGTCTAGGGAGAGTTGCACACAGCAAAGAATATTTAGTATTTGAAATCTAAACAAAGAGGAACAAAAAAAATCCCAAAGGTGTTTGCTTATTGTGTTTTTTGCACTGGGTCTGCATTATGTTTATTCCAGCACGTTGATGAAGGTGGCATCAGAAAGCATCACGCATGGGGTAAGGGCACTCATTCACAAGGGCACTTCCCAAAACACCTCCCGTCTGTCCTTCTGGCTCTCTAGAGCTCAAGCTGAAGATGTAAAGCCTAAGCAAGCCCGACAGATCTGCCCAGAGCTGGTGGCTCAACAGGGATCTCTTTGCTCAGGGCAATGCAGGGATCAGACCTGCTGATTCAGGCCAGGTGCAGCATTAAAAGAAATAGTAATAAATGCAAGACATTCTGAGAATGGAGCCCATTTTCCAAACAGCGCATCATTAAACTGCAAGGCTTCTTGCTACTGGATGTTGTGAAGCCCAAAAATATGAATAGATTCCAAAAGGGATTAGACAGATTCAGGAAAGGGAGGTTCTCCCGGGTGGGTGATGAAACATGAGGTCTTGAAGGCAGCCTCTGCCTCAGGAAGCCTCTAAACCACTGACTGCCAGGAGTAAGCAGGACACACATCACTTGTCCCACTTCTCCTTGGCTTGCCCAGATGTCCATGCCTGGCCGAAGAAACTTTTTTGTTCGACCCCATATGGCTTTTTTTATGTTCTCAGCGCTGAGGCAGGAGGAGCCCGTAAGAGATTCACTGCAAGACCTTGCTTCAGCTTATCAATATCTAAAGGGCAGGTATCAAGAGGATGGGGCCAGACTCTTTTCAGTGGTGCCCAGCAACAGGAAAAGGGGCAATGGGCACAAACTGGAACACAGGAAATTCCATCTCAACATGAGGAAAAAATTCTTTACTTTGGGGGTGGCAGAGCCCTGGAACAGGCTGCTCAGAGAGGTGGTGGAGTCTCCATCTCTGGAGATATTCAAAACCCGCCTGGACGCGCTCCTGCCCAACCTGCTCTGGGTGACCCTGCTTTGGCAGGGGGGTTGGACTAGATGATCTCTGAAGGGCCCTTCCAACCCCCACCATTCTGTGATTTAACCCACCTGCACTCTCCAACCTTTTGGATGACAGCAATAACCAACCCAGTGGTGTTGAGCACTTGCCACACACTAACACTTTGCAGCACCAGGTTGGATGGAGTCATACACTGGGAGCACCCTGCTCTTTCCTCGGAGAGGCTATTACTGCTGTGCTCACTTTCGGCACCCCCAATCCTGCCATGTTCCCAGCAAGCCTCCCACCCACGGCAGCCCTCGGTGCGCCGGGATGTGGGCATGCCTCACACGGCTCCAGCGACCGCCCGGCCAGCCATGTGTTAGTGTCAGTCTCTCCCAGCCGCCCCTGCCAGGGAACGCATCTGACTTTGTAATGAATCGCCCGTTTGTCTCCCTAACACCTCAGCCAGCTCTTTTGTTAAGCCTTTATCTCCCAAATTTAACAGCTCCACAGCACACATCATACAGCAGCAGGACTTGGCCTCTTCCTTTCCCCCTCCCCATCCCGTCTGTCGGATAAATCGTGCCATCTCTCCTGAACACTGCCCGGTCTGTTCTCGGCAGATGCTGCAGTTACATAGCTGCCCTTGCCCAGACCACAGAGATTGGCAGCCAGGGAAGAAACTCCTTGGAGCCAACGCAGCGGCTTCTCTCACTGCCGGGAGATATCCCTGTGCGCACACACACACACTCAAGTAGCACAGCAGCTAAAGAGAAAATAAAGGTCATTCTCCAGACAACACAAAGCTGGGGGGGTTGAAATTAAACCTTTGAGGGAAGCGCAGTGAATGCAAAGAGCTCCTCGAGTCCGTTGGGACAGAAAAACAACTGGAGAATGATCTTCCTCCTCCTTCCCCAGCCCTAGCTTTTATATTCAGGACCTGGAGGTCCCAGCTGGAAGCAGAGGCTGGCTCCAAATCAACTTCTGGACAAACAACAATTTCTAGAAACAAGCAGGGAGATTCACGCAGAAGGGGGGTTTCACCTCCTCCTCCCCTCAAAACATTTTACCCAGCCCCTATTCTATATCGCATGGAGGTCAGCTCGTGGAGTATTTAGATGGCTGGGCAGTTTGACACATCATCTGATCTATTTTTGGGAGCAGTTTACGGCTCTGCAATTCCTCCCCTGCACAACAGCGATAGCTTTTCCACTCTAATGTCATATTATCCTTGTGGCAGGTTTAAAAACTAAACAGGTGAAAAAACAAACTTTTTGGGCACTGGAGAGAGCAGGATGCAGGAGAGATGCATTATGGTGATGGGATGGTAGAAGTTTTTCCTCGTTCTGAGCCCCAACAGAGATTGTGGGAATGAACTGTGAACATAGAGGCTGGTTCCTTACAAAATTCAACAGATCGATATTCAGAGGCTCTTGCATGAAGGCCACTCCATGACAAAAGGTGTCTCATGAATGTCTTTCTGAAGGAGCATTGCAGCCCTGAGGTTTTACAAGCCTCAAATGAAGCTTCCACAGTCAGATCTCTGGCTAAACAAACTAGTTCTGGCCAAGGTTTCAAACTCATCAGATAAGGATAAACCACCAGTGCAGGAGACTACGTTCTTGTTGATATACCCTAGATCATGTTCCCACAAAGCCAACCAACATCACAAACTATACTGTCTTCTGCTCCAAATGCAAAGGCACTGCATGGTCCTTCCCTCACTGCCATCCGCTGAACAACATTGCTCTCTTTCCCTTGATCTCCCCCAGCACCCTAAAACATTGCTCCTCCACACCACAATTTGTCCCAGCAAGAGGAAGAGGGAAAGAACAAACAACGTGAACATCTGCCATCCATCTCCCCATGTCCATTCACCACCACCAAGAAAGGCCCAGCTACCACACCATTATAGGAATGGTACAACCCTTCCTCAAAGGACTGAATCCACACACAGTTTTGTGGAAGGGAAGCAGATGCTGTAACAGTGGCTAACCACATGTGATGAATAAATCGATACAGATAGCCAAAATACATTTAACAAGCCTGTACTGCTGGCAGGATCTCCACTTACCTTTTGAAGGACTATAGAATATTGGCAAGGACCTCAGCCAGACCTACCTCTGCCAACACTTCAGGTCAGAATACTTGGTCACTTCAGCATATACATCTTTTTTATGACACTATATAGAGTCAATATGAACAAAGAGTCATATCAACCAAAATACTGTAGCCCGGGGAGACCCAAAGCTTTATTCTATGAGTGCTGTTGAGCAAACGAGACTGCATATTATCCACCTTCAAAGCAACGCCCTTGAGCTTAGTAATTAAAAGAAAAATCCTTTATGCATTGTATTAAGGGCACGTGGGAAACAACCAACCAGCATTAAGGAAAGCATTTCCTTCTTGTATTGATCATCCATCCATCCAACTAAGTTGCATTAAAAAGGCAGGGAGGACAACAAGCCAAGTGTTATACATAGCAACTTCTGATTAGATTATGAAACTTTAAGAAGATCTTAACAAGTGGACAGTGTGCATTTTACATAATTAGCTTGTTACTTATAAATGCCTTCCATAGTGCCAATGGCAGATTTTCACCACCTAAAATAGCCTAAAGCTGTTGGATTCAAGGACTCCTGCCATCCCAATTTAGATCAACTCAAATACAGAAACCACGAGGTGGTTTCGTTACACCAAGATTAAGAATTGAATCGGCTCTTGTGTGCCTGGATGTTGGAAGGGCTGAAAGATTACAGAGGGCAAAGACATATTATGTCACGCTGCATTCGCCAGCCCAGTCCTCACCGAATGTGAAAGCTGTTCTTCACAGCATTTTGACAGATTTCAAGTTACTCTGAGGGGGGGAAATAGAGCTTCACTAAGACTGGACATAAAGGTGCAGCATTGTGGGATGCCACAGCTGTATCCATATTCATTTAGCAGAGAACTGTTCCCAAGTTCCGTGAGACGTATATTTCATGAAGCTGGGACTGTTTCACCTCAAATCCAAGAACAAGCTCAGCGCAAACCTTAAATTACAAACACTGCCTGTAAAATAGGACCTCAGAAGCAGCAAACCAGGTGAGGAAGCCATTTGATTTGCAAGTTGCTCATGCTTGACACAAGTCCCAACAAATGCAGAGCTACACCATGTTATTCCCATGCTAATCCCTACACCACTCTTTCCCAGTGCCTGCAGGCATCTAAAGGGAGAAACATTTTAAATTACAAGTAAAAACTGCAAGAAAACATGCTAGAAAGCATCTTGAGGAAAAAAATTGTCTCATAGGAAGGGGATCTACAGGCTTAGAGTTATCCCAGCATGCAAACGTCATCTAAACTGTCAACCAGTTTCGGCAAGTTCCCATTTTCTAAACCACCCACCAACAGGTAGCAAAACAAGAAGAGCAGAAGGACAGTCCTTGAATCACTGGTTACCCAAAAACACCATGGAGGTGAACTATGAGCTCTATGGGTGCATACTACATGATGCCTTATCTTGACCTACTGAATTGCATTAAGATATATATAATAATGCCATCGTGTAACATTGAGTATGCCCTTTCCATATGTCATATAAGGGCCATTTCCAAGGACTGAAGGGGAAGATGATGGCCATGTACCTAACACAGAAAACAGCCCCAAACAACTTGAGGAAAAAGAAAAGTACTTCAAATTTCCCTTCATCTTAATATTTTTACTCCTTAGACCCCAGAAATGTCATTGGGTCCACTCTCTTCAACAAATCTGCAGTGCAGGATTTGAATCTTTTCCTTTACAAAGATTATCAAGTTACAGCTGAATTAATGGCATAAGGTTTCAGCTGACTGTCAGAAAATATAGCGAGGTCAGAAGCTCCAACTGAGAGATGGCTCATTAATCTACACATGTGGGAAAGACTAACAACAACGAACAAAACAAAACCAGTGCACTTTCTGCACTGAACTCTACAAGAATAACCCAGGTCGATACTCTGTCTTACTGGATAAATTATTTGTGTGGTCTGAAAATACGTGATCCATCTCCCAGTCAAGGTCTGAATGATCAGTTTTTCCCAAACTCACAAAGGCATTAAGATCACATCTCATTTGAAATAATTATGATCTATATCCCTAAACTCCTCTAGAATTCAGAATGCTTTAGAGTCCATCTGTGAAACAAAGGTGAAGAAGATATTTGAAAGGTTTGTATCTAAATTATTCCTCGTGAACTCCTTTGAGAGCTAGAAGTGGAAGAAGTGAAAAGAACAAAACTGTTATATACAAATGACCTGCAATTCAGCCACTCAAGGGCCAGGAAACATCAGCATAATTATGTGTATGCATTGGGAAATCATCTCTATCTAAAAAGGTTACGTGACCACATTCTGCAAAGGAGCACTGCATGAGATAGATATTCTTTTCCAAATTCCCCATCTTGTCTTCATTTCCTCAGGACAACCAGGTGGAAAGGAGGTAGGGCACCACAGGAAGAACAAACTACGATGAGTATCATGTTGGAGAATTAAAATCCATTCTAGCAGGTCCACAATACAAGGACAATTCAGTCAAACAGCTTTTACAGATTTTCACAAGTCATCAGCATGCCACATTTTCCAGGTACTGAGTCTCTGGGTTTCCCTAGTGATGACAACTAAACATGGGATGACCTATAATAATTTTAAGTACTCAGAAGTAATGAAAAGAAAGCTGACTGCCAGCTTCAGAAGGGATGCTGTAGACAAGTGGACTCTTGATAGCTTTCTCTTTGAGCTCTGTGCATCTTAAAAACACCCACGAGGAACCGAATGTGTTTTCCATTGACCGCAGAACCTGGATAATGTGTTCTAAATAAGCCTTGGGGCCACACAGTTAATGAGAATGGTAAAGAGAAATATTTAGCAATTGCCCATTCCCTGAAAGAGGCAAGGATTTTGCAGAACAAAACTTGCATCCAACCATGAAACGAAATTCCATTGCAGTGACCGTGCACGAAGGAAATGATTTAAGTTACTCACACAGATCACCTCTGAAGTTTCCCAAATTAAACTGTTAAGTTTACATTTGCTATAATTTTGTATTAAAAGGCATCTCCAGATGCTTCAGGTACTAAATCCCACTGCTTCTGGATTCACTTGCAGATGCATTTCAGTAGTTATGCTCAGTTTTCCCATGCATTTGACAGAAACAGTGTTCAGCACTACAAGGGACGAGCAAATTCCAGGGACTCCAGCCTATACCTAGGGGATATATACGTCAGGGAAATCCTGCGGCATGTATAAACAATCAGATAATAAAGCTATTCGTGATAGTGCTTTAGTGCAGGTGGATTTCGTCTGACATTGAAATACTGCAAACAGGAAAAAAAATTAAAAAACACATTGGGCATATTCTGTAGGCTTTGTTGTAAGTCTTCACGAACAACCTTTATCTTCCTTTTCAGTTTAGCCCTTCATATCCTAACATGATCAGTAATAAAGAACACTAAGCACCCTCCTCCCTGGACTACTCCATCAACAGATGCTCATTAGAGCTTCTCATAACAAGAGCAGCTCCAGCCTGAAATGAAGTTTCCATCTGTCTTCAAAACGCATGTGGGCTTCTTTGCAGTTCCCACATCCCACCTCTTTCAGTGGGTCTGGAGACTGAGTCATCGTCCCTGGGATGATACAGGGCACACCTACATGAAACCTATCAGAATTAGAGCCAATGGGTTAAAAAAATATAAAATAAAATCAGAAGAGTCTAACTTAATTTCCAAGTGTCACAAAGGTGCTCAGCTATACAGTGAAATCTGAAAAACTATGAATATTGATATTGGAGCAAAAGTACAGACTTTTGTTTCCAAGAAAAGAAACAACTTGACTATGAATAAGGCTCCCCAGCAGGTTCTCTCACTATACAGGAGAAGCAGGACCAGAGCTGTCTGCTCAAGGCTAGATAACATGCAGAAGACAAAAGGCAGGGCAAAAGAAGTTAAAAGCTGGCTGAACCACCAGCTGTACCCCACTTGCACTCTAATTTAACCTGAGTTATGTTTTCCCTTGAATCCTGCGGCAAAACACATTTGAAAGGAGGGATATGAATGTAAATTGAAGGGAAATAATTAGGAGATTCAAGGAAGTTTAAAATTAAACAGATACATACATCAAGATAAGACATTTCTTTGGCCTCTTCTACCAACCCGAACTAGAATTCCCAGCGCTTTAAGCAAATCAGTGTAAAACAGCATTGCTGAAGCAGCAGCTGAAACCCTATAGCACTGCGACAAAACTTGGCTACGTCCTTCTCTTCGGTTTTACGTCCTTCCCTGGTAGACAGTATCACATTCCCCTTCCCCTTTCTTCGTCTGCACTTGAGACTTTCCAGTTGGCCCCACGTCAAGAAAACTGTCCCACCCCCAGCCTTGGTGTCTCATCCTTGCAAGAGCGCATGCCTTCTGCCAAGCCTTCCACCGACCTCCCCGGCTCCCTCCAGCCCTCCCTGAGGTTACGGAGGCATCCAGCGTTCCCTGACCTGCATCCCCAAGGGATGCTAACCCACAAGTCTCACACCTCACTTCCTTGAAACCCCACAAGCGTGGGTTACACTTGCAATTCTGCAAGCTGAACCACAGGAACAAGAGTGGCAGGATCTCACTCACTTTGCCAGCTTTCTCTCCACCACCATCCCTAGAGTGACGTTTGTTTTCTCGGTGGTGGAGAAAGGAATCCCTCTAGTTTACCCCTCTCCAGCCCCAAAATAGCAGTGGTTGAAAGTGCCCCAACAGCATGTAACTTGCACATGTAGCTGGAGCAATAAGCAATACTGAAACTAAAATCAGGGAAAGACATTTTATTTTATAGCAAATGAACAACTGGGAAACATTTTTTTTTTTTTTTTTTTTTTTTGCTGTTACAGGCTGATTAGCATGTTTCGGGGCAGAAGGGAGCAAGAATAATCCATCCTAGCACACAACTATCACTATTACTTGTCATCAAAAACACTATTTGTATTTGTTTCTTCCACCTTGTGACAAAGAGTTTAAGCAAGTACTCAAGACCTAGTTTCCTAGGCTCTTGATTTCCCACCCAGTTTTCTGCTGAAGGATTTCCATGTTGAGAGTCTCGACATTTCAATAACAAACTCTGATTTATTCTGGAGCTGTCGAGAAGAAAAGTTACCTTTATCAAAGAAAACGGCGGCTTCAGAGAGGAAAGTAAGACCCAAATAAACCAAAGATGAGAAGAAACCTTTCTTCCAGAGCTCTGTAACATAATTTCTTTGTGAATCAAAAGCATTCTTCACACTGGAATTTTCCCCAAAGTTAAAGAGGGCTTGCAACTAATTAAAAAAACCCTCCAAGTTTCCAAAGAATTTCAAGTGATAAAACAAAAGTTACAGCCTGAAAATAAATCATAACAGTAATATGTGCACACTTGAGAGAAAAAAAAAAACAGATATAAACCTACACTGGAAAAATCTTACACTTAGTGCAGCCAAAATGCCAGTTGATACATGTCACATTTGGGAGCTCTAGGCAACGCTATCACAATGGCTAATACAGGCAGGCAGAGCTCCAAGATGAATGTCCAAAGCCTAAGAGGACACACAGATGCTCCCCAGAGCCTTAGAGAACACCAATGGCATCTCAGGCCTTTTGCTGAAGCTTTCACACACGTTTAGCATCTTGAGCAGCAGAGCAAGTCAAAGCAAGGCTACGACCTTTCAGAGGCTGTTACCGGCTAATCCTTCTTGAAGGAGGGCCTCGGAAAACATTTAGATTGAAGTATCCATGAGATTAAGATGTTTATCCATCTTGTATTTTGCACATTTATGATTTCAGTGTCTCCTAGCTGGAAGAGCTCAGGAGGACCAAGGGCCAAGAAAGAAAGAACGACTCCGGCAGAGGGAAAGGCTAGCAACGCTAACAAATCCTTTGTATGTTTGCTAGAAACCTGTTGTCAGCCTACAAATAAAAGAATAAAAGAAAATTAGGGGACATTTTTCCCCAGATGGAAATACCTTGTGCAGCTGAGCTGACAGATCTATTGGGCGAGTGTTTATATCTGGCTTCAGCCAGAAGTGCCATGAACCCCTTAAGATCACCCCAGCCCATCGACAGCCCAAAACCATCTCAGCACAATGCTAAGAAGGAGGTCAATTAAATCCCACTGCGGCTGGAGATATTGTGCACACGACTACATGCAGAGATAAGGGTCTTCCCTTCTCCCACCCCAAACTGGAAGGGAGTTTGGCACCAGAGTCCCCATGGGGAAACCTCATGGAGACACTCAAATCCCTGGAGGATAATGCTGACCCTTTCCAAACACAGCATGGGAAGGGAGGTCTCCAAAGCAGCTCTGGCCATGTAGCACAGAAAAACATGCTTTATGTGACTGCAAAGTGGAGAAGAGTTTCGGTAATACAACAGGAGGGATGGGAGGATAAAGACATGGCAATAAGAAAAGAGCGTTCCTCACAATGCACATGAAGCGAGGAGAACAGAGGTTTATGGCAAGACGACAAATAAAAGCCTTCCTAACTCTGTTTGCAAACTTCATCCTAGAATAACTATCATTTGCAGAGTGCGTGCAACACGGCCTGCAGACTCCAGACGGCCGAATATCACACCAGACATCTTCAGTCACAGATAAGACATCGTTTTGCTGCACCACAGCAAAGCCACACTGAGCTACAGCTGTGCTACAGAGTCATGCCTTCAACTAGGATGCTGCATGGCAGAGCTGCATGAGGGCAGGGGACGAGCTTTCCAGTTATTTTGAGGAGTTTCTGGGCTCAATACCTGTTGTGGCTCATTGAGGATCCTGGGGAGCTGGTCCTGGACAAGGATGGTCCTTGGCAGTTTGATGTTCCTACACATTTGGTCACAACAAATGAGTCAACAGAGGAAGAAAATTTTAGGGCACCACCGGACAACCCCCAGGAAAGGCTTTACAGCCTCCCCAAAAGTCTTTATTAGTTTCACACTCAAGGCCCCAGAGGTTGCAAGACAGGCCTAATTTTAGAGCACACATGGGATTTGTTTACATAATTTTCTTGATTTGGAAGGCTTTTTATTTTCCTTAGGGAGAAAAGCTGTCCAAATTTATCACGTTAAGCAGGGGGCTGCTTGCCCATAAGGATCTTAAAATACATTGGCTGCAATTTTCCTTTTAAAATTTGCATATCTCAATTAGGGCAATATGGAATTAGAACAGCTTTAAAGAGTGAGGTGGGAAAGAAACCATTAAAAAGGACAAATCCCTACCAAATTATACTGGCATCTAAATGCAACGGCCCACAGGGTGTCCAGAGGCTGCTGAAAACAGGGCAGCAAGAGATCAAGAAACAGTTCCAGTCTGAACACATTAAGCAGGATGTATAAAAATCCCACAGCAGGGACTTTTATTGATTTTTAAGAGTTTTCAGTTCTCTTAAGAGAACACCATCTTTCTGTTAAAGGTACGTTTATAGGTATCAGAGAAGACGTTGGCCTCATCATCTACCTGTTCACGAGCTTGGTCTGCAAAGAAATTTCTCTTTAGGGTTTCCTGTAAATCAGTCCTTGTGGTTACAGAGATAGGACTATGTAGCAGCCTAGGTACTACTCCAGATTTAGTTTTGTTCAGCTGCTTCACCCAGCCCTTTTCCTAGTCATCACTTGATTACAGCAAGAACTCAGTTTCTGAGGTTTGTACTTATCAACCTGAAATCACAAAAAGCCATAAAACCCTTACACCAATAACTCACTTGCCCCATTACTCACAGTTTTGACACTGTTTAGTTCATGTTTTTGTAGATGGAAGTTGGGCATCTTCTACATCAGATGCTTTCCAACCTTATGGACAAGTTGCAGAAGTAGAAAGAAGGGGTCAATTTACCCAGCAAGGAAACCCCACAGACCCCGTGAATGCCACAGGCCGGCATCCCTCAGAATGCAGGCTCACAGGAGGAAGAATTCAGTTCAGATGTTGCCAGATTTCTTCCACCTACTGAAAACACATTTTAAGGGCCAGCTCCAGCAGCTCCTTTATCATTCTGCCCAATGGAAGAAGTCACATCTCAGGCGGAATCATTTCATTTGGGTCCAAGACGCAGCTCACAGGTCTATGCAGGTCTTGCACTTAAGTTTCTAGCACTCCTAAGTAGTCCTAGAGCTCCCTGCCACCACCTTGGGAAGACCCAAGGCTTGGAAAGCCACACTCCGGTTTGCTCTTTGATGTGAGTAATTCCCAATTCACAAAGGCAGCATGTTAGCTTCCCTCTTTCAGATGATGGTTACAAACAAACACCAATCAAACATCAGCTGCCTTCGATCACTGATGTCTGAGGTCTTTTGGCCACAAGCTTTCAATAAGAGTGACACCCCTGATACACAGGCAGGAGACTAATTAGCCAAAGCAGACCCTCACCTCCAACTTGCTGCATAAAGGGATGGCAATTCCTCAGGGGAACTGGCCTCTCTTTTCTAATTGAGTACCTTTTCTTCACAGCACCTGCAACATCACTTGGTGTCTTCTACTGAAAAGCCTCAGAGGGGCCTTCAAAGAGCTATGCTGGAAAGGGCCCCCAGGCTTGTCCAGGCATCCCTAGGAAAGGAGGAGGCTTTACGGATGGCATGGCTTGGCAGGAGGTATTGATGCACCTCTTCATAGATCATGAGGTTACAGTACAGCACCATCTCCAAGGAAAAATTTGTACCTAGGTGAAACATCTCCTTCCAGTAAGATCTTGGTATTTTCTCAGGAGTGAAGTTACAAGTTGGGTGCTTACACGAGATGTGATATGTGCTCAGTAGCCATATTCTTTTCAGGACTGCCCAGAGCAATAGCCCCAGAAAATCTTAAGAAATGCTAGAGATGAGGTTAATGGCCTCGTGTCTTAAAGGAAGAAACATCAACACCTCGTGGTGCTAAACTCCTTAAGGCTTGCCACCAAAACCTAGCAAGACAGAGGTCTTGGCTCATGTAATTAAAAACCTATAATAAATTTATAGGACTGTTTTTTTTTTCCCCCCATACTGGTAGAGAATACCGATATTCTCTGGAATACGAGAGTAGTCATTTTTGAGGGTATTCCTTGAGAAAGAATAAGTGAAAAAAACCTCCCAAGACCTGGCTACTGATTACTACTCAGGGAACTTAGCCAGAGAAACCAGATTTAATATATAACTACATCAGCAAACACCCATGTTGTCTTTGTTTGTGCCCACCTCATCACCAAGCCTGAAGAAGCTCGGGGACTGAAGAGCAACATGGTGATGTTCTTCAGTCATGCATAGGCTGTTACAGAGATGGAAGGAGGAGCTCCTTGGTGGTAAGAAAATAAGGTGAAATCACCTTATGGTTCAACCAGAGAACTTTCCATCACCTGTTAGAGGAAAACCTTAATTGCTAGGAAACGAAACACTGATGAAAGCAGCCAAGCTCACAGGAGAGCATCTTCCATCAAGCATTTGAAAGGTTTATGTGGGAAAGTATCTGTCAGCGATTGTTCAGGCATTCGCAAATTGAGACCTTTCCAGATCCAATTTATAATCCAGCCACAGCAGGGTACCCTGTCCTTCCATCTTTGCTCCCCCAACTAAAACCCAACAGACCCAGAACACCTCTAAATGCTCGGTTAGAAAAGAACTGCTGGCAGCTTTGGGTATGCCTCTCCTCCATCATCTCCATGGCCGTAAGCAAGATGCAGACTTTGCACAGCAGGTCCTTTGAGGGATTTCAGAGCTGCACCATGGCAGCACAGAGCAGCCTCACAGCCCCGGCACAGCAGGGCAGCAGCATCTGCATCCTACTTGTGTTCAATCCCTGTTCCCTTCTCCACAGCCTGTGGGGGACCAGGGGACTTTTCATGAAGAGCCATGAAAAACCTGAGCTAAAGAAACTGAAAGTTTGTTCCCCTCCCAAAAAAAAAAAACCTCATATAACTGCCAGCTGCTCCTGTGACCGTCCAAACTGCTCACTTATTTCTTAAATGATGCTAAACTAAGAGGAGCTGAAATACCATAATCAGGGGAGACGCAAGGTGGGGAGAGTGGAGTTACACAGGGCTATTAGCAAAATAAACCTTCACTCTGGCAAGGTGAAGAAGACATACCAAGAGCAATGTTGGCATTCAGTTCAGTGATCGAGTTTAACCCTTCATTTGCTCAGCCACCATCCCTGTGAAAGATGGCAAAGCTGTGCCAAACAGCCATCCCCTCCCCAGCCTGCCAGCAGATGCTCAGCAGGGACTAAATTTAAGCCCAGAGCAGCAAAACAGGGGTTTCAGGTGAAGCCCAAGAGGTCGGGATGGTATTAAATCAGTCAATGGACTGCAGGGATACAGGCAAGGGAATGGAGAGCTTCAACTGCAGAGAGGTCAGTGCTACCTCCTCTCCCCTTCAGAAAGCTGAACTGAAGTTTAGGGTCAGTATGAAGGGAAAAATACATTGTGATAATTTTTTCCCCCTTGCTCAGGGATCTGCCCCTCACTTGGTGCTGGCAGGATTCCCTCCTTCTCCCCAAGACACACATCATCCGATGCTTAAAACACAGAAGAAACCTTCTGTCCCACCCAACTCTCTCCAAAGCAAGAATTATGCTGCCCAGTCACCCAGGGCGTCACATGGAACGACTGTTTTTCACTCAAGCTTCAGGGAAGCAGAGGCCAATCTCTTTCCCAACCACAGCTCATCTTCAGCTGGACAGTTAAATTACTGAGCTAAAAGGATGAGTGCGCTGTTGGTGAAATACTCCCATTTTATCCAGCGAGTCAAGGAAGACAGAGAAAAACTGGGGTGTGACTCACTGCCCTGCATTTTTAAGTGAAAAAGCAAAGAGTTTGAAGAATTAAAAAAAGCAAAATATGGAAAAGAAAAAGAAATAGGAAAAAAACCCAAAACAGAGACAACACCTCTAAAACACTCTGGCTGGGTAATTTTAAGCACTGAATCAGCAGAGGCAGGAGCTGGTTCACACATTAGCCTAGGTAATGTGTTTGCAGCTTTATATCTGAGAGGCTGCCTATATTAGTCATCTGTAAGGGGACACTCCAGCAATGCTAACTGGAACGAACTGAGCACAGGAATGCAAAGTGGGGTGGTTAAACCACATCAGTTTCGAAGGAGTGCCTCCCGCACAAGGCTCTAAAGTGCCCTTAATTCAGTTTAGCCTGATTTGCATTGAAATCAAGTATGTTAAAGTGAATTAAGGCTCTTTAATCCCTCCAAGGAGAGTGTTTCCACCAGGGCTAGTTAAGAGTAATTGAACTAATCCACTTTAAAAGTCAGTTCAGATTAGTTGTGCTAAGTGGCTGTGCAGATGATGCCTGGGAGCACGGGGACTGTCTCTGGCATGCAATCATCACATCAATCTGCCTCTGGGGCTGCTCTGGGAGGACAGGTTGCAGCAGGGCTGTTTTGCTCTGCAGAGGCTGTGAGTGGTCCAAGACACTCAAATAAGAACACTAATAGAAATGTCTACTTGTGCTTGACAGGTGCCATCTGGTTGCAAGCGAAGGCATTTTCCACATGTATTTTCTATGCATACCATGTACGCTGGGAATGGCCAAGGGGGAAGCTGTTTTTATGGGCAGCTTCGGGACCAGGTTGCTGGTCCAAAAAAGCACTGGCAGCATCTCTCATTCAAGCCCTGCTTGAAGCTTACATCCTCTCACTGAAATACGGAATACAAGCTTGCAGGTCTCCACTCCCCGCATCCCAGAGATGGCAGATGTATTGCGGGCTCTGTGGAGGACTGAAGGGACCATCTCCACCATACAAGAATGGTTGTGAGTAGTTGGTTTCCCCATTTAGTGCCATCACACCCACCCCACTCTTCTGCAAGCTCCCAGGGTGTTACCCACTTCCCACTGGTTTCCACCCAAGCTTTTCAACTGCGTAGAGCAAAAACATTTCAATCTCACACAGTTCCAACAGAAACAGGGAAAAGGAAGCTAAGAAGGGGCAACAGACACCAAAGAGAGGGCTATCAACCACCCTAAATCCCATCCTGCCCCGGTTTCTACTGTGGGTTCCCTTCCCGTAGCAGACATCAGCATCCAGCACAGGTCTTGCCTTCCTAGGACAGCACCAAGCCCCTCTGATCCAAGCCAGTTCTGCCCCAGCTAAGAATAATCCCCCCCGGCTGCTGTTTGATTTACACATTACCATGGAGGTGCAGTGTTTTTTATCTGGGACATATACAGGGGGAGAGGGAGCAAGTCTGCGTGTGTTCGTTCTAGTTAATGTTTCCTGTGCGGTTCAGGCCGTTATGCCTACAGGTATGTTTATTCCACTACTTTAGCAAAGCAGCAGACTTTTTAATGGAACTGTTGATATTTTTCCTGGCTGATCCTCCTGGAGAGGCGAGGCAGTGTACAAATGAAGTTCATTCCTAGCTCCAGCCTGAAGCTACTCTTCTCCTCGTGGGACCGCAGGGAATTGAAGATTTCCATTGCACTGGTCAGATTTCTTCCTTCTCCAGCCTTCAAGCTTTACATACATAAACACAGGCGCTCGGGCAGCTGACAGTAGCAAGAGCAATGTGTGGCTGGTGCTTCATGCAAGGGCAGCAGCTGCATTGAAAATCCAGTCAGGCATCTCACAGCAATGCTCTGGGAGAAGATAGTGGGTACAACATGCAACCCTAAAATGAAGCCTCAGCTCCAAGGCTCATTGTACAGTCAGATCTTGCAGGGGTTTCCTGCTTATTAGCATTTCAGAGGCCACCAAGCCACAGTAGATCCCTCATGCATTTGTCTTTATTGCACACCCCCCCCTTTCATTGCTGCAACAGGAACAGAAACTGCAACCCAGAGGGCTCCGCTTCATCAGGCACCTATAGAAGACACTTCCAGGTATGGTCCATAGTACAACAGTCCTTTGTGGTCCTGGGAAGAGCCAAGGGATGTGCACCAAGTCCACAGCTCAGCTCACGGCCTGCTCCCCCAGACAACAGCCCTGTTTTACAAGCTGAAGTACCCTGAGGTTCATGGATGTGCCCAAAGCCATGCAGATGCCTGGCAGTCTCTCCACTCCTTTCAGCCCCCTGGAAAAGCAAGGTAAAACCTACCCCTGGCTTCTAAACACATCCAGACAGATCAGACACCAGCTCTAGAGCCACTTCAATTGAAAGCACTTGAAAGGAGTGCGCCAAAGAGCTCTGGTAACAGAGTAAACAGCCCCACGCCAGCAGACAGAACATCTGTTTCAACAAGGCTACCCAACTGTCCCCTGCCTCTGACCCTGCACTGCTGGTCTGTCCAACAGCAAGAGCATCACAGCATCCCTGAGGGCAGCTCACCAGCCTCATACCACACTCAACACCAAAGCGGTCAGCCTCTGGGAGCAGATGGGGTCACCATCTGCCTCCCTGCCATGAGGTGCCCCCCTGCCTACAGCATGGTCTCCAAGGGAGACCATCCAACACTAGCCAGCTGCTAGGGGACATGGTAAAAATATGGCCAGTGTCACCACGTAGCAGGGTCATTGAGCCTGGTGCAGTCCCAAGCTCCGATGAGTCAGAAAAGGCCAAGCCTTCAGGCTCACCTCCCCCCTCCCAGTGCCAGTTCCAGCTCTCAGATTTTCCATGAGCCTTGTAACAGCCCAAGCGAGTGCCTCAAGGGATGCAGTGCTGAGGGAGGATGCCCTTCTCTTACCCTGGGACCTCCCAACAAGGCAGCGTCTGGGACAGCCCACAGGGAACCCAGTCCATGCACTGTGGAAGACCGGGACCACAAGCTCCCCCAAGACAGACTGCAGTTCGCTTTAAGACATCTCCACTAAATCAAGTGAGATTTGTTTCTGCATGGCTGTTGGTCTCTCTGCAAGCTCAGGAGACAAACGCAGGACTGTGCCTGGTCCCACTCCCCTCCAAATGCAATCTCTTTGGTCCAGCATCTGCCCTGCACCATGCAGAGACAAGTCTCTGCCTATAAACATGTTTTCATCAGCTCCAGAAAGCAGCATGGAGATTATGGCTTCAATCAGGCAAAAAAGAAGAATAGCCATGTCACACTGACCACAGGTACTGCTCAAAGCCTTCTTTAGTCCAGCTCACACTCTCCCAAGAGCAGCTCTTCAGCTTCAGTCCTCTCTTCAAACTCACACTAAGCCGCTGGATTTCCAGAGTCAACATGGGACAAGCCAGAAGATAGAAATAGTCACCAGGGATGCAACGCAGCCGTGCTAATGAGCCAAAGGAAGTGTTGGATCTTTGGTTAGACCCTGTAATTCAACTCAAGTGGCTGTTTCACCTCTGGCCTGTCAGATCAACTTGCTAACCACAGACTGGGAAATAGCTCCCTGCTAGCTCCCAGCAGGAGATTTATCTTTGGCAAGGGCTGAAGACATCTCTGCCCCGCCTCACCTTTGATTACAGAGAGGCAGAAAGAGAGCTATGCTATAAGTTTGCCAGGTATTTAGAGATCTCACCTTACACTGGAAGAGGATTAGGGCTAGAAAAGAATTTCGTCAAGATTAAGCAAAACAAGTCCGTTCTTTTAAATAAAGTATCAGTTCTGGTCAACTGTCCCCGGAGGGGTTTGGGCTCCAGGATAGGGTTTCTCGTCAAAGGAGATGGGCAGCCCTGGAGAGCTGTAGCAGAGCAGGGCTCACAGCAGAGCAGTAAACTGAACTCTGTCACTGAGCTGGGCAAGTTCCAGTGAAGCCGTCAGTTGCTCTGGGAGAGGTCCTTGAAGCCAACACCGATGGAATCAGCCCAAAAGGATTTGCCCAAGCTGGATCTTCATGCTAAGTGCAACCACACTTAGCTGCTTCCCAGGTACCCAGTCCCACCAGCTGCCTTGACTACAAGGCAAATACCCCACCCTCAGCTGAACTTGGCTCCCAAACACTCCCATGTCACAGAACATGTCACAGTTCACTCATTCACATCATAACTCACCCCCCTGCGAAAGGCCAAAGCTGTTTCCAAGCAATGGAGAAGCTCAGCTCTACAAGCAGTGCCACCACAAGCAGCCGGGGCATGCAGCGCGGTGACACACATGGAGTACACATGGTCCCATCCCTAAAGAGGGGGACACTAGAAGTCTCCTTTGAGACTACTGAAAGAGGGAGGTGTCCAGGCCTCCTCAGACCTGGGTGGGTTGGAATACCTGTGCTTGAGGCTAGAGAGGAGTAGGATGTAGAGAAGCTGAGAAACACCAAAATACACAGTGACCTTCCCATGCTAAACTCAAGTGGAAGAATATTTTCTTTGCTTGCCCAAGTATTTTGCAATGCTTTGTCCAATCTGCCCTCACATACAGTGAAAGGCACTGCCTTAGAAGAGGCTTGGCACTCACAGGAGACAGGACTGACTGGTTTTCCATGGGACTCAGTAGACACTGAAGTCAAAGCAAGAAACTTTGGGAAAGGATCCGGCAGACCTCTTGCAGGCAAGACATCTCCCCTTCTTGCAGGCAGAGTGAGGAGCTTTGGTGTTAAGGCCAAGCAGGCTAGAGATCCACTAAAAAAAAAAAAAAACAAAACAAACCACACACCCTACCAGCAGTCATCTACTAGAGGTCTTTGCACTGATCCAAAGTGAAGCATTGTGTTGGTCACCAGGGTGAAAGGAAGCAATCAGAAGCTCAGCTTCAGGCATAGCCAAGATTGAACACCCAGAAGATTGAACACTTCATCTCGGCAACTTCAGAGAACAAGGTATTTACCAACAGTAATCTTAAAATATGGAGCTGGAAAGCCCCAAAAGGAGTCCTCCGCAACATGCGGAACCAGCTTCACCTACAGTCTTCAGTTGTAATCTCCAACAGAAGTGCAGTTTTGCCCCTAAGGGCTGCCTGGCTTTGTTTCATTGCCATACCAAGCATAATGTCACCAATCAAAAAAAAAAATATCAACCCGCAGAGAAGACGTTACAATGAGGATATTTAAAGGCCTGAGCTCACCATAATAGCAAAAGCCAATCAATGCACCCAACTCAGCATGAGTTCACCCAGCAAGATCTACACTGGGAATTAGCTGCAGGCAAATCATGAGGGCTGGGGGAAAGCAAAGCCTCTGTGCTGTTTCTTTTAAGCAATCAGGCAGGGAAGTGTACAAAGACCACAGCAAATCATGAGATCCAAGCCTATGGAGGGGTCAGCTAGCACAAGTGCACTCCTGCACAGGCTGTGGCAACACCCAGCACGCTCCCACATACAGAGCTGGGGAAGCTGTCACATACAGCTGATTGATGACAGCAGGGAACATAAAGTACTTTGTGGAGGTGGAATTTAAAGGGTAACAACTTGCTCCGACTGGAACTTAGAACAGGTATTCTTGAAGACATCATTAGATGCTCATCTGGAAATGCTGATGCTTTTGGAGCAGAGTCATGAGCAGTTCCTTTGGGGAAATTAAGAGGCTCTTAGGATACAGAAGCAAGAAACAGTGTAAAGCCATGGGCTCCGTGCAAAGTAACTCATCTTGACAGCCTGTCTCACCTACCTGCATGTTACACATGAAGCCATCACCCAGGGGTCAGGTGGTCACCCTAGGTCACCCAGGCCAAGACACACCCTTGTGTATCTCAAAGTAAACTGTTAATTTTGCTGGACTCTAACAACGGAGGAAAAAATTAAGTAGGCCTAGAACAGATAGAAGCCAATTCTTTTGCTCATCAGTTGACCTCTTCCAAAACAACTTGGTCTTCACAGCAAGAGTTGCTTGACCATTCTTGTTCTGGGAGACTGCTCTGCAGTTTGGTTTCAGAGATGTTTCTTTGCCTCTCTGAAGGCAGACCAAGGCTCTGGCTAAACTTCTGCCCATTCCTCCCAGTACTGCCTTAGCCAGACAGGTTTTTAAGCATAAACTCAGGTATTCCTATGGGCACCTCAGTGCTTCATTCTCATCTAGGGGAAATCACATGTTGCTTCACAGCACGAGAACCTACCTCCTACTATGCACAGTAAATGGCCAATTATGCTACTTCAACGTCTGGAAGACTCGGAACAGTTTTTCCAAGAAAGGAAACTTTTGCTACAATTGTGAAACTTGTCTATCCAGTGCGCAGCAAATACAGTAAGTCAGAGCAAGCTAGTTCCCCGCCCCCCACAACTCCTTAAGCATCTGGCTATCCAATTAATGCTATTTTAATGAGCTAGGCCAAATGAATCTGCTCATAAAATTCATGCCAACTCCCATACAGCCTGACATCCCATCAACATGAACTGCACGCTCCATGGTACCTTCCAAGCCAGCACAGACTCAGCATTAATGTCAGATACTGTTGAGTTTGCATGTTCTCTGGTGGATGTAGAGAAGAGCTGTTTTGCTCTGTGTTCTTTCCAAAAGAAGAGTTCAAGTTTTTTTAACCTGTCATTTCCCCTTCCCCCAAAAGAAATCCTTCAGCAACCAACTTAACAAAATACTCCCCACACTTTATGGAAGAATGATTTAAGGTGGCAAGCAGAGTGGAAGACCACATAACACATGCAGGAGCTGCTTGATCCCTTTGAAATAGAGTTCTCTGCATCAGCTAAGGGAAAACAGTCAGAATAGATTTTTTTTCTATCAGCTGAAGCAAATCCTGTAACTGCTATGTTTATCCATGTAGTCAAAATACTCCCTGTTCCACTTAGCACAGTGCAAACACACATTACAATAAAATGTAAAGCTTACCGGGCTGATAAACTTCATAAGTGTATTTTATGACAGTATCTCAAGAGATAAGACTCATTAGCACTTACAGCCACAATCTGAGGGAACCTTAAAAAGCACAGTTAAAAGCAGGGGAAGAAGAAAAATTTGAGACTTGACCCCCCCAAAAAAACAGCTTCCAAAGGGTTAACCCTTTCCACCCAGCATCCTACTAATTTCTAGCTCCTACTGAACTTGACCTGAGCAGGCTCCCCATCTCCGAGTCCAGTAAGTCAGGAAAACATACCCTACCTGCCACACCTGCAGCCAGACCATTTGCTGGTCCAGGACCTGCAGCACCAGTCTCCCTGCAGCCATATTCTGCAGGAGGAGCAGTCACATCCCATCAGCATTTCATAGTGCAACTGATCCCTCTGCTTGAGAGCTCCTCAGATTGAGAAATCAATTGCATTAATGTGCTACAAGCCACTAGAGAGCTTTTTTGGCTGCGGAGGGAAAGGCTGCTTCATTATGGAGGGAAGCCAGAGGCACAGCGTGTTTGCAGTCTGGAAAGCCAGGTACATGAGAATTCTTGGATTGCTTCAGCATACACCCTCAGGGAAGCTAGCAGGTTCCTACCTGGACAGTCAGGGAACTTGGGGTAAAGAAGTTTGTGTCTAACATCGGCTTTAGTGTGAACTAAGCAAGTGCCATCCCACCCAAAAGTGCTTTTTCCGGAAGGTAGCAGTGAGCTACATGGATAGGTGTAGAGAGGGTCTTCAAACACAGCAGCAGGTCAAGATAGTTTTAATGCATTGAGCTGTCTCCTCTCAAATGCCTCAGACAGCAAACATTAGGATAAGAGTGTCCCATTTGTACTCTACAGAACTCAAGTGACCAGAGAACTCAAGCCCTGAAGGTGCCACATTGCTCCATGTAACTGGAGCTCAGAATCTATATGGGGCTTCTGGCAGCAGAAGTCCTTATACCTCTGGTGGCCTGAGACCATGGTCAAGTCCCCATAGAGACAGTCCAATGTAGCATCTCCTCAGTCTCCAAAAAGCTTCAAAACCCCCTTCTAACCTAAGTCCATCTTAGAAAGTAGCCATGCACAGGGACATAAGAGGGAGACAGGGCAGGCAAGTCTAGCCTTCAGATATCCCAAAGCTGAGCTTTCTAGGTCCCAGCACCCCTGTGCAGCTCTGGTCAGCTCTGCACCAGAAACTGCATCATGCAGTGGAAACACTGGTGATGCTCACTGGTTCAGTACCTCCTCTGGCTAGTCAGACTCCTCCAAGAATACAGATAGAGTTCAGCAGTGTCTTCTGGCTCGGTTTTTCCACCAAAATCTCAATGAGCCTTTAAATATCAACATTTCAAAGGAAAACACCAGGAATAAAAACACTGTCAGCATCCAGGTAAATGAAGGGAATGGAATGGAGCATCCCTGGGACAGGAACATCTTCTCCAGGAGGCAATTACACCATGTCTGTAAGCACAGTGGATTAAGGAAACAGAAAAATGAAGAAAGCAGCAAAGACTGACAAAACGCAGTCCGGTCAAAAAGATTCGAACTAAGGAGCATCACATTGGCTTCTCTGCACAGTCTCCCAGACCTTCCACTGAACCCTCCCCCTTCCCAATCCCACAACCTAATTCAATTACCTACCACTGAATAAGCCTTAAGGCAACTCTCATTACCCTGCGATAAAGCACAAGGCCTTTAATTATTAAACACTCATGGGCTTTTTGTGTTGGGGTTGTGGGGCTGGACTCTTTTATTGTTGTTAGCAGCTTCCAGAAAGCAAGTTAATCATTGACCAGGCGTTGCACCGGGAGACCAGAGTCTTATAGATTCCTGGTCTCTAGTTCTGCATCACCAGTCACACTGAAGAAAGTCACTGGCCTCCTCCTACTTTGCCAAGTATACACCTAATATTCTCTTAACGAGACATCTTCTCCCCCTGGGGAGTCATCTGTAGCACTGGTGACCCCTGCAAAAAAAAAAAACCCACATCCAATATTTAGGCCCAGAGACCATGTAAAATGCTCACCATTAAGGTGAGTTCATAAAAAAGTGGTCCCAATGTCTATCCAAGTAAGGGAAACTGAGGCACAAGGTAGTGGTCCCCAAGTCTCAATCAACATGGTCAATCCAGTACATGAGTCCAAGTCCTACTAATCCTTGGCTGTATAAAGTTTTGCTCCACCTACCAAGCCCTCTGCAGGTGGAAGGCGCTTCCAGGTACTTCCCAGCCTGATCTGGGACAAATCCTGGTCCCCTGGGCTGAAGATGCAGGTCTGGTGGACCTTACCTGAGTGCACAGTTATTTTTCCTGGGTTTGTCACTAGCCTTATGGCACTTCATCAATTCCAGTGCCACCTTCAAGCACCTAGAAAGCAAATGCTTCTCCTGGACATGGAGCTCCCCTTCCCAAAGGAAGGGAGGTTAAACACTGCTTTCAGTTGTCCCAGTGGGGCCAACTTTGGGAGAGAAGCCAGCCAGGACTCAGACAGATCAGTCTTTACGTGACAATTCACCCAGCTCAAAAGAAGTAGGAAAAAAACCCAAACCAAGCCAGGCACACCCTTCCTATTCCAAGGAAACCCAGTAATCCAGCACCTTAAAAACCAGCATTGCCATCTAGAAGAAGCAGAACACCTCAGGGTGGGATGGCAAAGGCGCCCTCCCAGCCCCCGGAAGCTGCTTTCTTACGCTCCAGCTGTGTTTTGCCTGCGTGCTGCATTCCTCCCTCGCCACCCGCTTACAGGTTTTGTTTTTTTGGGTTGTGCTGAGAACCAGCTGCTCCATCTCACACACGCCAGAGCCGACCGGCGCATCTGGAAAGCCAACGCGCTGTGGCCTGGCTATGCAACAGCTTCCCCCGAGAAGTTCACACGCCTTCGGCCCAAGCAGCAGACGCTAGCATGTAGCCCCACACCACCATCAAGTGACAGGTACAGAAATTCTTGATACGCAACAGCCCTGTTAGCACCTAGCGTATCCCGCCGGCTGGAAAAAACAGGCAGCAAAGCCTGCCAGCACCCAGTGGGCTGGCTTTTATTGGAGGTGACATTCAAGCCGATGCCACACACCGGTAGCAACAGAGTTCAGAAACTCAGGCTAAGTCTCAGAGCCCACCCCATCGGGGTGCTCACCACCCCTGAATATCCCTTTGAGTCCAGCATTCAGCTCTTTCCCAAGTAATTTTAGCAGAATCACACCCAGAATTGCAGGGCATGTAATATTTCTACCCCAGCAGCACGTAAAACGTAGCGGGGTGCTTTTTCTGCACCTGCCAATGGGGGGAAAAAACCAATATATTTCACTTTCCACACTAAAAAACCCTACCATGCTGTAAGGAACCTGCTCTTGCTCATGATGTGTTGGTAAATTAGGGCAAGCTATGCTTCCCCTCCCTCCCTCTCCCCCACACAAGCATTTAAGGGTTCCTGTTGCCTGCGTGCAGCATACAGATCAGTTACATTTATGAAGAACATTGCAATCTGTCAATATAAACACTATGTAAGCATGAGCCACTTGTAACATTACTACTGTCTTGACAAGTGTTTGCGGAGGGAGCAGAGCTGCTGGGAGAAAGCCGAGCAAACTAAACCGCCAAAACCAACTCTTTTTCCAGCAAGAAAAATAAAAAAAAAAGGAGGGGGTGCATCAAAACTGAGTCAGACTATAAATCAGAACATCCAGAAAAAAAACAGAAGGGGTTTGGTTTATGGGCAGGGACAGGTTGCAACCTTGGAGCCACCAACCAGGCAGCTGAGGAAAGCAGCAAGCTCCCACAGACCAGTTCGCCCTCCTGTTGGCACTGGGGCAGAGCAGGACTGAAGTTAATCAGCCCACCTGTCACCCCCAGCACGGCTAATCTTGTCATCTGCCACTTCCAAAGACCGGGAGTGCAAGACCCAACACAATTCCCAGGTGCCTCTATGGCATTTCCACCACCTCCTTGTCACATTTGAGAGAAGAAGGGGAAGGAGGGGAAGGTACCCACACCCAAAGCTTGTCAGGCTCAAGAAAAGCAGAGAGAGAAGTGAAACGCAATGCTTTCTCGGGGATGCCGGCAGGCTGGGGCTGCTCCAAACTACCCCCCACACACACCCAGCCAGTTGTAATATGGTGCAAATTAGTTTTCAGACAGCCCAGCTGCAGAGGAGACGGCTGAACATAAAAGCAGGCTCACTTTTAGAGCAGCCAGTGCATCTCAACAGGCCCGGCTGGGCTGACGCTTATCTCAATGCAATGCTTCCCCCTCTGGTGTAGGCTCAGCCAGTAACAGTCTCCCATGCGTACTCCTACCCTAAAACGCACCCATCCTCATCAGGCATCCTGAGAGGTGACTCTTCCACAAGCCACCAGGTCCTGCTCAGTCTTGCAGGCATGTTTTCTCCTCTCTAGCATCAAGAAGTCTCATATCAGACAAGGCTTAGGAGCTGTAGCATCACCACATCCCTGAAACCAGACAGTAATCACCGCTTTCCAGTAATTAGTGCTCACAGACCCCTCCTGAGTAGATGCCTACAGGGACTCGGCTCTGCTCACTGCTACCCATCAGCATCCCTTCAGGTCCTGCCTTTGCTGTGTTCTGGCTCCAGGTCAAGCTGCCACCTGCTCTTCTCCTGCACCAGGGAGGAGGTCAGCAACACCCAGGCTGCCAGCATAACCCTAAGCAAGGGCCAAGCCCGTCCCTCCCTTCACCCCAGACAGTGAATTGTCATCTTCAGCCCATGTCCCAGCCAGGCAGCTTGGATGGAGCAGGGGATGGAGCAAGCAGCAAGGGCCCCATCTGCATCAACACTTAATCTCACATACACCAAGCTTAATTTCCAGAGGGCATTTATTACTTTTTGGCTGCTTATGCATCCCTCTAAGACACGAGCCAGACATACAGAGAGGCCTCCAGCCATGCCCCCCACCCCACCCCAGCATCCCCAGTGGGGCAGACACAGACATAACTACATGCTGACACAATCTCGTTATCATGTAACCATGCCCAATTTCTGTCCCAGTGCACTAATTCCTCACCAGGCCACGCATTTGGAGACGCTGAATTCTTTCCCTGAAATAAGACATTGGGGATGGGGTGAAAGAGACCATCCACAGCTGTCCCTGTCCCCCACCAGGCTGCGGAACGGAGCAGCAAAGCTGCAGCTACAGCGTGACATCTGTTTAACGCAGCTCTGCTCCCCACCACCTCCTCCGACGAGGATGTTCACACCCAGAGCAGAGGGTCTAACCAGCCACCAAGAGGTGTCCCAGTGGCTTTGTTGATGCCTTGGACTGGGAAGGAGTGTCCCTTCCCCTGCCTAGAAAGGGTGTCGCATTAACTGAGCCCACTTCAGTATTTCAGCTCAGCCCCTGAGGGATGCATCCAAGTTTTTAGGAAAGATTCATATCAGAATAAACAGATGTGCCTCCTCACCAGGAGCAGTTCCTCCATGCATGTGGCTACTTGTTGCACCAAGGGAGATTTGGATTGGATATTAGGAAAAATTTTACACCAAAAGGATTATTAAGCATTGGAACAGGCTGCCCAGGAAAGGGGTTGAGGCACCATCCCTGGAGGTATTTAAGAGACAGGTAGACATAGTGCTTAGAGATACATTTTAGATTAGTGATTGTTTTGTCGGAGTTAGGCTGATGGTTGGACTAGATGATCTGAAAGGTCCCTTCCAACCTAGGCAATTCTATGATTCTATGTTTCTAGGCACAGCAAGAAGGGCTAATACCAGCCTTCACAAGACACTTGCAGAGACACCAAGAACCCTGCAGGAACATCCAGCTTTTACCAGGTAAAATTTCCTTTCCCTATCAATATCCAGAAGCCCGCAGCAAGGAGGGCTCAGCTTGCCCACACACGCTTGTTAGATCCCATATCACTGGGGATCAGCAGGGACCCTAGACCTCAGCACTGACTACTCCCCTGTGTCCCCAGCAGCTCAAGCAAGTGCAACTTCTGCTTTGGGCCTCTGGGAAGAACAAAGAGGAGATTAGCAGCAGATGCTGCTCCTTCGCTGTGGCTCTAACCAGAGAGCAAGATGCTTTGCATAAGCAAACTTCACTGCACACTGCAGCACGCATCTGGCTGGGTGCACATCTGGCAGCATCTCCTCTCCTTATTGCCGGAGAGGGAGTCTCAAGTCAGAACCAGCAGCCCTACAGAGACAGAGGGAATAACCTAAAGCGCTCAGGACAGACCTACCAGCACAGTTCCCTCAGCTCAGCGCGTTCACAGTGAAATTAAAATCTACACCATCCACACATGACTGGGAGAGAAATCCCAGAAGCAAGCAACTGGAATGAGTTACCTGCTGCACGACAGCAGATCCCAGCACCACGTGGATTAATAGGAGAGTTACAGCCAAACTCCTTCCAAGCCCCGTCAGTCCCCGAGGCACAGTACAACTGCACAGTGCCGGTGGTCCTTCAGCAGCCACACAAGCCAAGGGGCTCAGTGCAGCCCTCTGCGTGTTGCTGGGGGAGGAAAGGGCTTTTCCCAAAACCCTACGCACATGGGACAGGCTGCTTCCTCACAAAACCAGCCCCAGCAGCAGGAAGTTAAATGGTTCTCGAGTTGGAAAGAGAAGATTTAAGTAGCACTGTTTGGAAAACTTTGCCAGACCACAAGCAATGGACAAGCCTCAACACCAGGATTTATTTTACTGGAAAGAGGGGGGGAGGAAAAAAAAGCCTCAAGTCTGCTAAAACATTTTCCAGGGCCGGTCCAGTGGCTCCTACCAGCGGTCACAACACAACATCCCAAAAAGCAACAAGAACCATCACTCTTAAGCAAACTATCAGCGAAACCTCTTAACCAGGTGCTCGCATCCCACTCCCCTCGCACACCAGACCCCATTTTGGGGACAAATCTTTAAAAGAAAAAGGCAAGAGGCAGCTCCATTGGCACCCCAAAAAGCAAAGGGGGGTGGGTGCGCAGATGGGGAGCCGGCAGACCCTTCGCTGAGGGCTTTAAAGAGAGGGGGTGAAGGGGTTTATTTGTCCCCCCCAGCTCGGCCCCCCCCCACTGATAAGGGGGTCCGGGGAGCGATGGGAGGGAACGGGATCCACCTGCGCGGGTGCGGACCGGGCCGGGATCGCCCCCTGCCGGCCGCGCCCCCGCACCGAGCACAGGTGAGCTCCGCGGGATGCGGGGGGCTCCGCGCCCCTCCGCGCTCAGCCCGAAGGGGAGACCCTCACCTCTTTACACCGTCCCATGCTGGGGACGGCAGCATGCACCCCCCCCAAAAAAAAGCATTTAAATAAAATTAACAACACCGAGGGGATGATGCCGGGCCGCGCTTGCCACCACCTGGTGCTGAAGCATGGGCTTAAATTGGGGGAAAAAATAGTATTTTTGGGGCTGTCTCGTGCTGGTGGAAGTTACAGCCGGGAAGTCTGCGGCCACCCCTCTACGGGTCAGGGAAAAAAATAAAACGGGTTCTCCCCCGCCCGCGGAGTTTCTGCCTCGGAAAAGCACGGCAGGTCCCGGAGAGCCCGGCGGTGCCAGGCACACGCCGAGGGGGATTAGGGTGGCCCGGCTCCGAGCGACGGGACAGGGGGAGAGCCGCGGGGACCTGGCTGTCCCTCCACCGGACCGGCTGTCAGCGCCGGCGGATGAGATGCCCGCACCCGCCGGAGGAAGGAGGGTGCCGGCAGCATCCCGAAATTGGGCAGGACGG
>VYZM01021255.1:2485-13050 GCA_013398915.1 Dromas ardeola | reverse complement strand
TGACTTCTCTCTGCTCCTGTTCATCCTTGTTATGCTTACATTATACATTATTTCAGCAGTCAATTGTTTTTTCTCAATTGAATATGAGATGATCAATTTTATCCTGATGGTTCTGTTCCTGTTTTGGTATTTGGCCAGCATGTATCTCCTGACAGCAATGAGCATGGAGAGGTGCCTCTCTGTTTTGTTCCCAATCTGGTACCGCTGCCGCCGCCCAAAGCACTTGTCAGGCATCATGTGTGGGGTGCTCTGGGCTCTCGCCGGACTTTGCGTTTCTTTCTCTTTCATTACTTGTACATTACTTTTTGATATAGAGTGTGCACTAGTATTAGATGGTATAAGCACTGTGAATTTTCTCATTTTCGCTGTTTTCCCACTCCTTTCCAACCTTTGCCTCTTCATCAAACTCCGATGTGGCTCACAGAGACGAACCCCAGGGAAACTCTATGTTGCCGTCCTCCTGAGTGTGATCTTCATGTTCATCTTTGGGCTTCCTCTCACTATGGTGATTTTCCTTCGTGGTTTACATATACCCCTGTATATACTTTTAATTTCTTACCTGCTGGCATCACTGAACAGCAGCATCAACCCAGTCATTTACTTCCTGGTGGGGAGCTGCCGGCAGCGCCGGTTCCAGGGCTCCGTGAAAGTCGCCCTCCGCCGAGTGTTCGAAGAGAAAGTGACGAGCGAGGAGCAGAGCCACGTGCCTGAGGACACTATGCTGGAGACCACTGTATAAGGCACCACTGGTGAGAAGGCCTGGAGATGCGTCCCCTCGCAGACAGCCAGAAGGAGATGGAGGCGTGGGGGCACGTAGCACAGAGCCAGCGCTGCACTGCTCAGCCAGGCTCGGTCCCTGTGCCCGGACTGTGTTCCCATTGCCACGACCCTCCTTGCTCTGGCCCCAGACAATAAACTGTGTCTCCTTTGGGTCAGCAGCTGAGTTCTGTGGTGTTTTGGGGGATCTCTTGCCTGGGGAAGGTCTGACACATTCGTACCTTGGGGAGCTCTGGCCATCTCTGCTGGCCAAGCAAGGCAGGGCTCTGCAAAAGGGATTGCAAAAATGGGCAAACCAAGGGGTTCTGGTGGGTGATGGGGGGATTAGTGGTGTAGAGAATAAGGCACAGGGGAAAATTACAGTTTGGAGACTGCGAAAGAAAGAGAAAGACAGTAGGAAACAGGGAAAGAGAGAGAGAAAGAGAGAGAGAAAGGAAATGAGCAAGAAAGGGAGAGAGAAAGCAAAAAAGCAAGAGAGAGAATGGGAAAGCAAAGGAAATGCAGAGACAAGTGAGCCGTCTCCACGGTGCTGATGGATGAGGTTTGGTGAGACAAGAATCTGGCAGATAAAATCCCATTTGCAGTCTCATGGAACCCACAGGCGCAATCTCTAAGGCCACACGCCTGGGCAGGTTCATCAGAGGCAGCGGATGAAGCCCTTGTGCTGTTGCAAGTCCACACCCTGGTGATTTCCCCATGTGGAGGGTCTCCTGGTCCAGCGCCAGGCACACACAGGGGAAGCCAGAGGCCACTCGCATGGTGGGACGACACTGGAGAGTGTCAGGAGGAGAGGAAGGGGTTGACATGGCCAACTCCTACTGACAAGACCACTGTCCATGGGACATGTGAGGGGAAGCTGTCCCCGATGGGATGAGATTGTGAGGGGAGTCTCCTGATCACAGGATGTGATCTCTGTCCTGGTGATCTCTGTTCTAATGGTCTGCTCCTTCAGGTGCAAGAGAGGAAGCTGAAGCGGAGCGGGATGGCCCCAGCAGCATCCACCCGTTTCTTCTGGTGAGCCTGGTCCCGCGGAAGCTCTGTGTGCTGGAGCTCCTTCTGTAGCCCTTTTCCCATGAGAACCAGGAGGTAGGAAGCCGGGTACGGGAAGGTGGGAGATGCCTCCTGGCCAGGGTCATATTAGGCCCTTGGGGAGCTGTGGCCACCTCTGTTATCCAAGCAAGGCTGGATTGTAGAAAGGATTGCAAAAATGGGCAAGCCAAGGGGGTCAAGTGGGCACCTCGCTGGCACCGCTGCACCCACGCCGAAGTGAAAGGCTGAGCAAGGAGTAGAGGCCATTGCTGCTGTGGGAAGCAGCCATGTGGCTTGTCCGTGGGGAAGTGCAGCCCCCTCCTCACTCTGGTTCCCTCAACATGGAGGCATTGCGACAGCAGAGGTGGCCATACCTCTATGTCTGTTGCTACCGTGGTGGGAGGTAGAAGGTGAAGACTCCTTGGAGAGACACTTAGTCCTGGAAGCCGAGCAGGATACCCTTGTGAAGAGGCTAGCTGGCAGCTCACCCCCACCAAAATCCCCTTCCCAGCCCAGGTGAACCCCTCTGCCTTCTCCGGGGCTGCGCAGACTCCCCCGACAAGGAGCAGGAGACCCAGACCCGGCTGCTCACCCACACCCTGCTCTTGGAAGGCTGAGGGGACACATCCAACATGGGGTTGGCGGTGATTTCACAAATATCTGTGGGGTTGATGCCTCTAGATGGCAGGAGAGGGGTATGGATTGCACGGAGCATCCTTGCTCTTTGGTCTAAAGAGTCGGTCAGCAGAGATGGCCCTGCACTCCTGGCCGATGGGAAGATGAACAAACCAACATCAGGTAGGGCTGCAGTGCTGGAGAAGAAACAAGAGCACTCTCTTGAAGTGGGAATTTGTCACACTATTTAATTCCAGGGTTAAATTGTTCTGAGAAAAGTACGGGTTCGATAGTGCTGGGGGATTACGAGTGGTGCGTTCCTGGTGCTCACATTCGTGCCAAGAATTTCGCGCAAGATCCTGCTTTCCGGCTCTGCTCCTGGGCAACAGAGCTTTTTGCAATAGAGTACGTATGGCCGGATGATGCGACCCTGGCCACCACCGTTTGAGCTTCTTGTTTTTACCAGAGGATTTTAATGGGTTTAGTTATCATGGCTCTGTACCTGTACTGTCCCAGGTGATCGATTTCCATTCCAGCCTCTCCGGTGACGTGCAGCTCTGGGCTGAGGGACAAGCCAAAGGGCAGAGAAACTTCTGTCACCATCCTAGGTCCTGCGCTGCACCCAGTCCTGGGTCTGCACTGCTGATGCCTTTTCTCCCTCCACCCTCTCCCTGCCAGCAGCATCTTCCCAACCTTTCCCCTGTGCTCGTACTAAAGTTAGAGCAGCCTGGTGGGGAGTCACACCAGGAAAGAAAACCAGCTCAAAAGCGATGATTTGTTGGTGGCTTAGTTCGCAGGCAAAGGAGAGCCGGTGTAACCCCCCCCGGCTCCTTGATAGCAAGGGCTGAGAGCCACAGAGTCTTCAGGCAGGGCTGTGCTTTTGGGGTTGTTTCATTTTAACCCTACTCCTCGTGTTTTTCTAGAAGAGGAGCAAACACACCAGAAACGAATACGGACCTCAGGTTATGGTTGCGAAATGGCATTTGCTCAAGCGAACGAGGAAGGCAGCCCAGAGAAAAGTCAGAGGAACCAGCAGAGGCGGTTCCAGTCAATACCGCTTGCGTGCAGACAACCCACAGGATATGCAGACAAAACGCAGTTTGCAGCACAAGCAATGCATTTCAGGGAAAGCCTTCCAGGAGCAATCCCAAATATGTAGTGATTTGCCTGGTAACAGAACTGAATGTGAAGGCTCCACATAATCTCCACATGGTTTGGCACCCGCTTGAGATACACACACAAGGCTTTGTCCAGCAATTGTTCTGCCCTGCTGTGCCCAGCTTTCTTATCCACCCACAGTCTTAGCAAGAGCTAGTAATAAAATCAGCAGTGAAGAAGGGGAAGAAGATGACAGCCAGCAGGACCACAACGCAGAGCGTCCTTGGGGGACATTGCCACGAAGGGCACAAGACCCTGGCAAGCAGGGCGAGACCAGACAACATGAGGGTCAGCACCGATAAGAGGTAGCTCAGGACGAAGGCAATGAGCGCTGCAGGGCAGAAGTAGAGGGTGAGGAGGAAGGAGAGGGCCCAGAGCAGGGCACACAGGAGCCCTGGGAAGCGCCAGGAGCGGTGGCAGGGGCAGCGGGATGGGGGGAGGAGGGACAGAGACATCGCGGCACTGAAGGCTGTCAGGAGGTAGACGCTGGCGGTGAAAGCGAAGACGATGGTGATGTTCAACAGAGTTGTCACGCCCCGTGAGCCCAGCCTGTGACAAAGCCTCTCTGGGCTGTATTATGTCCACGTTGGTATTATTGGGTTTCCCACATACTAAAGATTTCTAATTCTTCCAGTCCCACCCCAAGACCCACAGGGTCCCTTCCCTCCAGTCATTGTGACTGCGAATCCTCCCGGGGCAGTTTGCTCCCGTGATAGTTTCCTTCCCTCATCCATCCCCGTGGCCGGAATGGGCATTGCCCTTGCATGTGTCTGAAGTTCCCACAATAGTAACAGTCTCTTCCATCATTCCTTCCCGTTCTGCTTTCCCTTCTTTCCAGTGTTAGTCCAGACCCTGTATCTGGTCTTCTTCCCCCTCGGCTCCTGTTTCTGCCTGGCAAGATCCTTGCCAAAGCCATGGCCAGAAAATTTGCCTCGTGATCTTTCACTTTCTGTCTTTCTTTAATCTGATCAGCTTTCTGCCTTTCTTCACGCCCATCATATACAAACAAAGCAACACTCAAAATCTTCCGCAAATTCTCCCCCTGCCATCCAGGCATGTGTTCTTTAAAGCATTTCCGTATATCGTGTGGCTGCCTGATCCACAGAGATGCTAATTGCAAGTGCTTCGTTAAAATTTTGTGTGGTCTGTCCTGGTTTCAGCTGGGATAGATTTCATTTTCTTTCTAGGGGCTGCTGTGTTTCAGATTTGGGATGAAAGGAATGTCAGTAATGCATATTGTTTTAGTTGTTGCCAGGTGATGTTTATATTATTGAAGGACTTTTTTTCAGCTTCCCATAGAAGCTGAGAAGGAGCATGGACAACAATGGAATGGCCAGAGGAATATTCTGTACCGTAGACATCCTGCTCAGTATGGAAATGGGGGTTGGCTGGGGGTCAGGAATCTGTGATCGCTGCTCGGGAGGAGCTGGGCAACCAATTCACCGGATGGTGAGAGTAACTTGTGTCCTGTATATTCTTTTACCATTATTATTATTATTGTTATTTTCCTTTTCCATTATTGTTCTATTAAACTGTCTTTACCTCAACCCACAAGGGTTTTTTTCCCCCCTTTCCCCTCCTTTTCTCCCTCTTCTCCCCACCCTTCTGGTGGGGAGGGAAGGGGGAGTGAGAGAGTGGCTGTATGGTCCTCGCTGCTGGCTGGGGTTAAACAACAACAGTGGTCATTCCCCCATATTTCAACAAGGCTTGTCAGAGTCGTGCCCAAAAATCACTAGGATGTTCATCTAGCCTTTGTCTGCACTCCTGTACCTTAGCCGGATTTACCCCCAATTCTCTGCATGCCCTAATTGCTTCTCCTCAATTTCGGAGTGCAGTTTGGCAGGCAGCTCTCTCATTTGCATTATTTGAATCCCAATTTGGATCATTTGCCGGCCAGGGCGTTCTACCTCCCTCAGCTTGTTGTGCCACTTCTGCGCCTTTCTTAACTATCTTTTCCCATTCATCTGGCCGAAACAATTCTCTTAAAAGTACTCGGGTATCTCCCCAGTTCGGGTTATACCCTGTGCATATATTAGAAAACAACTGAGCACATTTTTTTGCATCCTCTCTCAGTCTCATCATTTTACTCCCCCATGAAGCTAAATCGCTAGGATTCTAAGGCTGATCAGTAAAAACGTGCAACTCAGGGGGAACCCCGCCACCTCCTGGTAGCACAGCAGCAGGATTAGGTAAGACATTAAAAGTCATAGGGTAAGAATCCAGCAGCTGGTGGAGCGGAATCAGAAGACAGAGAAGGAGCAGTAGATATATAAGGTGGAGCGGACGCGGTTGTGGCATTATCTGAGGCTTCGTCCAGGGCAGTAGCGTCCGCTACTGCAAGCGTTACCTTTGGCGATGCCTCGTTCATCCCACACCTCCGACTTGGGTGTTTCCTCCCCAGTGCTTAGTCATCCCAGTCATACCAGTAATCCGTTTGTCCCAGCAACCGATCCCCTAGGAGATGTTGCAGAAAGGCAAGGCTGTGCTGATCAAAGGTCCCTTGCGGTGGCCACCGTTCTGCTGAGTTTCCATCTCTGGTTATAAATGTCCAGCCTTCTTTGCACAGGGTACCCGTGCTTTTTTGATAGGCTTGCTGTAGCATAAATTCTTTCCCAGTTTTGCTGTACCTTGGCCCCTTCTCTACACTGGGTTTATTCCCCATCATTTTCCACCACTAAAAGGGATTTGAACCCGAGGCACTCGAACCCTCTACCACGCGCACCTCACGCTGATCAGGAGGCACACTGCCTAAAGCTGCAGCAAGGGAGAGACTCGGACTCACCCTGATACCAAGAAAAACTCAAACTCCCTACACTATTTACTGCTTAGCGAATTGTCACACCCACCCTTCGGCACCTCCCACTCCAAAGGTCCCAGGTGAGCCCACCCAGTGCCGTCAGTCAGATGTTTGGAGATGAGAGGATCCAAAGGTGGTGGCCTAGGGCCCCACCTGGGCTGCCAAACTGTTAAAGAAGTTTCTTCGCCCTAGGTTTCCCATAGCAGAGTCTCAGGCAAAAATCCTCCAAATAAATAATTTATTCAAGTAGTACAGCAGCAAGGACTGGGTGTCTCCAGAGAGGGACCCAGAACAAAGACATTCCTGGGCAATTATACCCTTACAATCTATGCATCTGCTCTTCACGCGCCTTGCAGGCCTCACCTGGTCCAATGGTAATTTCTGGTCTGGGGTCTTCTTAGTCTTTATTTTCTTCTTTCTCTGTCTCCGGGCAGGCCGTTAACTGTTCTTATCTTGTTGGGTTGCAGCCTCTACTGATGGTTGTAGCTTCCTTATCTCCTGCTCTCAGGGCCTTCCTTTGTGTAACTAAGCAGAACTTCAAACCAAGTTCAACTTACCTAGGTGAAAACTTGCAGCTGGGAAGCTCTAGACAGGAGTGGAAAGACCCACCGTGTTAGTGCTCGGTGGATAATTCCCGATTTCTAACCCTGATGCCCGGTTTCAAAAATCCGAGGCCCAGCTCCGTGTTTTCTTACAGGACAATGGAGAAACGGGCTGTTCTCACCCTTCTACTGGCAGCAATGGCAATAGCTAGTGTGGATAACAGGGATCTGGACAACAATATGGTAGCAAAAATGGTAATAGGGTTTGCCCGAATGATGAACCTCACCTCTGTAATGGTTTGCCTACCAAGTCAGCAGAAGACCTTTTACCAATTTCTGTTAATGTGCCACTAGTCCTCAAGTTTATATGGAAACAATATGATAATTATAGCTTTAATGGCAAAAACAGTTATGGCCATATCGCCTATAGTTGGTCAACTGATGTGGTCAATGGTAGTTCAATATGGGACGGAAGATGTGATTATAACTTCCGACCTGGCGCTCAGGCCAAGGGGTGGAATGATGGTGAAAATGGCACCATACCATGGTCTAGTGTCCCCTGGGGAGCTAATGACTATACTGCTCAATGGGGCTCTGGCAATCACTCCTTACAATACACAGATCCATTAAATGCCTCGTTGTGTATTAAAAACCCCGAAAAAGACAGCAGTGAACACCCCAGTGTGTGCAACAAATGAGTCCCAGACCGAGGCAAGGACCCGTGTCCCTTCAATTGCCTGTGGGCTGGACAACCCCATGCCCCCAGGCCTAGCTGGCATGGGCGAGAAGGTAAGGCACCTTCCCCAGTGGAAAAATCTCCGCTCTGGGACTGCCAGGTGGAAATCGGGCATAAGGACATAGACAAGACGCCATTACTGTGGCTCTACCCTCCTGTTAGGAATGCTCAGGCGCAAGGCTGCCTGTGTTACTCACAGCCCTCTACTACACATTCTAGTAAAGACGATGGCGATTACTGCCCTTATTTCATGGTATCAACAGGTTCATACCAAACATCCACTGTCGGTGCACCCCCTAGCCTAGTATGGGCCTGTTCTGATGGCCACCTGTATTCCTGACTATATCCAGCCATCCCTGGACTCTTGTACGCTAGCCATACTTGCTCTCTGTCCCATCTACCAGGAAGGACGCACACCACAAAAGTGGTGGGATTGTAGTCTAAGGGATTTACAGAATGGGTGGTAGGAAGCCCCAGCACGAGTTGGATGGTGGATGGAATCACTATTCAGGGCATTCTGGAACTAGGCCTACAACTGTCAGCCTTAGCCAATGCTACATCTGATAGCCCGGGTACTTGTAAACAATCACTTACAACATACCAGTAAAATGACTCACCAAAACTGAGCCATATTGGATTTGATGCTATTAGAGGAGAGAGGCGTATGTGGAGTCCTGAACCTGTCAGTAGATGAGTGCTGTGTCCACATCCCACACGTATCGGTGCCACTAAAGGAGCGTATCAACAAGATGACGAAGGTGGCAAGAGACTCGGGAGACAATCGTTGCATTAGGAACAAATTGGCTGGGGAAAGTTTTTGATATGTTGAGGTCTTCTTTGTCAGGATGGCTAACTAGCCTCCACCGATCTTTGATAATGATTACAGTTATGGTTATTGGGATTTGTATTATGATAAGCAATAGTGAGATCTGTATCGATCGTGGAGTATACTCCCTGAAAACATGTTTGTGTTGTTGATATCCCAATACAACCTTAGGACAGCCAAGGAACGATGACCCTTAGTGAGCATCAAGCTCCCCGAGACTGCGTTCCCTTTTAACTTTGGAGGCAAGAGGTGACCGTACCACCACTCCCAAGAAACCAGCCGAATCATGACTGTGGTCAAGGGGTGGATTCTGTGACAGGTGCACCCACCCTGATAGGGACCAAAATTTCTCAGAAACTTGGAAGTTGCAGTTTGGAGTCAGGCCACTCGGTCCACACGATGACCACAATCACGTAAACACTGCAGCCGAAAGACAAGGAAGATAAGGCCCTCAACCAATGAGGTCTAACATGACCATATACAACCACAGATCAGATTTGCTGAGGGCATAAATGAAGCTCCAACGGAGGGCAAATTGAGTCAGCCCTCCTCGGGGCAGCCGGTCTGCATCGGGGACTCACCCTGTGGTTCAGGATAGCGCCCATGGCTACTCCTGCAAGTTGAGAGCCATCACCCTAAAAGGTGAGTGATTGCACATTTTGGGTCATCATTCCTAAAGCTTAAGAATTCTTAGGTGGGCTGTGTAGTATAAATTCCATTTAGCATCTTGAGCCTGTTGATTATTTCCTTGATTTTGTTTGTCAGACTCTTAAATAAGAGTTTTGGTTAGAATAAAGTTTAATTTGAGTTTATCACCTGCCTAACGTAATTTTTTTATAAGCCTCCGTGACACGTGCCTCCTGTCTAGGGACAGGTCTGAGGGGTGGGAGCCTGCCCTGGGCACAACAGGGGATGGGGTCCTTCCTAGCATAGACTGGGGCTGGCGTGGGGCCGTGGGGAAAGATGGTGATGGGGAAAGATGCTGGGAATGCTGCTGCCTCCCCCTCATTTCCTTCTGATTCCTGGTCTCTCCTAGGAGGTGGTGGGAGAGGGAGAAGGCGGCCACCCAGAGCAGGGTCAATCACCATGGAGGAGACCAACACAACTGTCCTCTCACTGAAGTCCATGGATTCTGGATATCCGGACTCTCAGCCAGTTACAAAATATTGCTGCATAAAACAGAATTATAGCGCAATGATAATTGTAGCTGTTTTTATTGGTTTTTGCCTGTGTGGACTTGTGGGGAATACAGTGGTCATACGGTTCCTGGGCTTCCAGATGAAGAAGAACCCCTTCACGGTCTATGTCCTGAACCTGGCCATCGCTGACTTCTCTCTGCTCCTGTTCCTTTTGGTTACCCTTACATTACACATTATTTCAACAGTCTATAATTCTTTCTTATTTGAACATTATTTGTCGTATTATACCCTGATGGTTCTGTTCCTGTTTTGCTATTATGCCGGCATGTATCTCCTGACAGCAATGAGCATGGAGAGGTGCGCCTCTGTTTTGTTCCCAATCTGGTACCGCTGCCGCCGCCCAAAGCACCTGTCAGGCATCATGTGTGGGGTGCTCTGGGCTCTCGCCGGACTTGTTTCTTTGGCTTTCATTAGTTGTCCTTTACATTTTCCTAGAGGCTGCCTTAAATTATTCCATGGTTTCAGCACTGTGAATTTTCTCATTTTCGCTGTTTTCCCACTCCTTTCCAACCTTTGCCTCTTCATCAAACTCCGATGTGGCTCACAGAGACGACACCCAGGGAAACTCTACGTTGCCATCCTCCTGAGTGTGATCTTCATGTTCATCTTTGGGCTTCCTCTCACTATGGTGATTTTCATTCATCTTACTTATAAAGAGGTGTTTTGCCTTCACGTTTCTTACCTGCTGGCATCACTGAACAGCAGCATCAACCCAGTCATTTACTTCCTGGTGGGGAGCTGCCAGCAGTGCCGGTTCCAGGGCTCCGTGAAAGTCGCCCTCCACCGAGTGTTCAAAGAGAAAGTGACGAGCAAGGAGCAGAGCCACTTGCCTGAGGATGCTGCAGTGGAGACCACTGCATAAGGCACTGCTGTCAAGGAGGCCTGG
>VYZM01021251.1:0-44250 GCA_013398915.1 Dromas ardeola | reverse complement strand
GTCTTCTTCATTTTAAAGATAGCAAAGAACTATCTGGGAAATTGGATAGAGGTTACACATTGTAAGTTTATCCTGTTACATATTTTTCCTGAAGCCATTAAGTAATGTCTATAGGATCTATTCCACAGGAATATAGATTTCTGCCACACACCCCTTTAGGTAGTCTCCAAATATTCCATTACTATACACCAATACCTTGTAAGTATCCAGATGTAATAGAAAGATGAGCATAAATCATTATGAAATTTATCAAGAGTAATATTGGGCAATGACTAGAGATCTGGAATCTCACAGTTCTGCTGATAGCTTTTCACAGCGCTCTGCTCCATCTTCCTTTCTTCATTAAGTTAAAACAACAATCCGCTTCCATTGTAAGGTTGCAGTGAGTTTTCCCTATGGAAAGTTTCGTCTGAACGATGGAAAAAGTGACAACAGTTACCTCACCACATTTCTGTTGCAGATACATTTATATGCAGGTACAGCTTCACAGGTATTGCAGTTATTATGTAATAGCTGCCGCACTTGTCTTTTAGAAAGACATTGCTTTTCCAATTCAATACAGACATTCTCTGACAAAAGAAAGTGTTACATTAATGCTGAGTTAAGGTTGCCTGTGGATTTGTGCCCTACGTAAGGATTAGGACATTGAAATTTAACCTTTTAAAGCCAGAAAATTCTGAATTATAGGATGTGAAGTTGTTAATCTGCCATTAAAATGGCCTTAAAATTCCACAATATACAGATTTAAGCTTATTCTTTGCCAACAAGGTCATATTTCAGAGGAAATAAAGCCCTTGATAACTTTAGGACAACACCTAATACCTCTTTTTAACTTTTTGGAGTTGTGGCTAAGTGAACTACAATGAGCTGAAGCTACCCCCATGTGGGTTACAGCTAGGAAGCAACCCCAAATAAGCTATGTTTTACAATCTCTTCATACACTTTCATAGATTTAGTTGATTTTTCTGCAGGATTTTCACTCTCACAACACTAAAAACTCCATGATAAGAAAAGGCTTGATTTTTTTTGCACTGATATTGGATTAAGACACACATACACCTCTCTCTCTCCTTGAATATATCCAGTACTGGCTCAGACCCAGATTTCTTCATACTGCCAAGCTGCTCCATCTAATCCCTTCACCATTCAATATCACTGCACTTAGCACAGTGAATCCAGCTGAAATGCATGTGGATTTTTGCCAGCCGGCGAGAAAGAGTAGAGCCAATGCTTCAATGACATGTACTTCAGCATTATTTTTCTTAATATTCACAAGTTACATACACATCAGCTCCTTGCTTCCTGGTTTTCAGATATATGAAAGTCACTGGATTAAACATTCTGGAAAGGAACATCACTGACTGATATTTTAAATCCTGGTAAAAGGCATTTTTGTCAGGCATTTATTATGTGACACATGCTCCAGGTCCAAACAAACACGATTTTGCTACATGCCAAGGTAAATTGCCAAGAAACATTTTACAGAGAGTATGGAGAAACGGGAAGGGGGATTATGTGGCTGCTTGAAGCCTCTGTACGTATTTGGGGACATGAAAAAAATTTGTGGAATAAAGAAGAGTGAGAAGAATGCATGGGATTCAGTAAGAAAAATAAGGTAAGGTCAGAAGATGCTTTCATGATTTAAAGCTCTGGGGTTGGGATCTGAAGTAGATGACAGACACAAAGGGTTTCTCTGTAATGCAGCTGACAGAGAGATTATAGCTGTCCTGGGACTAAGCAGTAGAAAACAGAAACATTGTGAATACCAGAGGGAATGAGATCAAGAAGAGAATCTGCAAGAATTTCAGCAGACAGTTTAGCCCAAAAGTAAAATATAGTTTTATGGATTTCTTTTGAACTTTGGGATGTCTGCGGCATTGTTTTGTATGGGGAAAGGGAATAGTTATGTTCTCTGTCCTAAGAGAGAAGTTTGTGACTTGAGAGAGAAGCATATTGCCAAACCCCAGCCGCCCAGCAAAACATGAAAAGAGACTATGATAACTGATCAAGGATTTGGTAACGCCTGTGGAAGCAAAAATAGAATAAAAGTTAGAGAAAATGCATCATTCATCTCTGGTGTGGCTGTGCTGATGCAATGACATTGTACAAGGGATGATTACTGATGAGGTGATGAAAGGCAGTAGGGATCCATGAATAAGGATGTCTAAAGAAGGTCATAAACACATGATTCATCAAAAAATGAGAATCCTTAGAAACATCCGGTTTTCAAACTGTTGTGCAAGGCTTCCTTTAGGAAAATGACTTTTTAAGTATGGAATCAAAGCAGTTCCTAGTTCCTTTCTGTTAACAAAATACAGACTCCAGTTTTCACCTTGGAAAGAGATTACACAGTGAAAAAAAAAATCGTTTCAAAAAATCCATCAATGACTTTGCCAAAGCTGTCAAAGTTTATAACATTATGAAAATGAAATACCAGATTGCTACACAGTCTGGATCATAACATACAAGGTAGGTGTTTTCATGCTGCAGGATAATTACAAATACATCTCCAGTTTCTACCTGCAGGAACAGCTACTGAAATTGCACATCTGTAATTAACAGAATAACTCTATCTGATAAAACTGTTGGCTGTACAAAGAAAAAAGGAGAGAAAGTAAAAGAGAAAACAAAAAGTAGAGATGCTGCCTTTTAGACACTAATTTGACTGTGTACAAAGCCTTTGGAGTTCTAGATTTTACCCAACAACCCTCTAAATAATGTTTTGTCTCAATACAGTTTTAGAAGTGCATGGTGGATAATGGCATGACTCTGAAAACTTAATAAAAATACCCCCGTGTAGGATTTTTTTGATAATGTTTATTACTGTAACACAGAGGCTGCATGTGAATATAGTACTTCCACAGCTGTTGTTAGGGAGCTGGCTGTAGAGCTAGATTGATGTTATCAACATTTAACTGTGTAATTGGAATAGCAGTGCTATACAGAAAAAAATATTACCAACTCTCTGTGTCCGGGGTTTTTCAGGATTTCTGGATAATGCTGTTATTTCAGATCTTTATAATACTTCATATGCGCCACAATGAGTAGTCCACTGTCCCAGATGAGCTCGTGAAGTTTGGATCCTCAACAACTTATGTCTTTGGAATGCAATTTTCATAACATGGTCTATGTTTTTATTCTTTCTCATGTACAATATCTTCCTGATGATATAATTCATTACTTCCTAAGACATTATCAATATTAAATAACACCTTTCTCACCTACAGTAAAAGGAGGCCAGATTAACCCTAGTATTGAGATTTTTTTTGTCTTCAAGAGTGGCTGCTCATCAAACGTATCTCACCCAAAATGTCAAAATATTTTATTAATTTCTTATATGTAACGTCTTCTCTCCTTTAAATTCTGAATGAAGCAAAGACAGACCATGCAAAACCTAAAATTGTGAAGCCCTGAGTTGAGAGTAACATGGATACTTTGTGCTGATAGTTTCTGTTGCATGTTGAAATTGCAGTTTTATTTGTTACCTACCTTCTTTTAATCTGAGATAATTCCTTAATGGTATTTTTCAGTGTTGTCAACAAAGAAAAATGTGTTCTGTTTGTTTTTAGATAACGTGTACAAGTTCAAAGTTTCATATAGGAATAGACAGTCTTTGAGTTCATATTGCTTATATTATCTTTGGTTATTGTTCCATTTAGAAATTTCAGCCAGTGCTTAAGCTTCATTAAAGTATATAGCAGATATGACGTACTGTAAAGTCACTAATAAGCAAGAGTATTTTTAATTTTCCTAGCCATTAACAAGTATGAACAGAAGGAAGTAATTTTGACTTCATACATTTCATGAAGAATTTCTGTCATAGGTTCTGAATTATGTAACCAGTAGCTTAAAATTACGCGGCTATTTCCATTCAGAAATTTGCTTGCATTTCATATGTATTATGACAGCATCTAAGGAATAAGAAATTACTGATAAAACTAATGACTATTCCTAAACTCTGAAATAGCACATTTTATTACATTCTGCAAAGAAAACTTAGCAGAATGGAACATTTATTCTTTGGTATTCAAAAATCTTTTAATGATGACAAGTTTTATTTATGATTCATGTCAAAAAAAGAAATAATCCTAAAGATCCTAAATTATGGAAGAAGAAAAAGAAACTAAAATCCAGGCACCCACTGAGCTCAGATTACTTTTCACAATGACCCACAGACTACCAGTCTTCAGAATTGAGTGTATCATCACAGACAATAGGGTGATAACAGCTCCTAAAATAAAATGGATCATGGTTGTATAGGGATTTGTAAATAATCAAGAGTACTTTAAAGAGAGTTAGTCTCACCTAACTGAGACTCATTGCTGGCACCTCCAGGGAAAGAGGGAACGCTGGGAGAATGTACAAGTAACTCCTTTGAATTAACTTTCACCTGTATAGTGTAGGAGTTATTTCTAGAGGTAATCAAACCTCATGTGACCCTTTTGGTCTGGTTGAGCACCATGTGTGATCTGAATCAAGTAATCAAAATAAAATGTAACCAGCAGTGCATTAAAGAGGTGGATAGAAAGACATCCACGGGCCAGCCTACCTGACAAATCTCATTTATCTGTTTTGAACAATGAAGGCTTTATACCAAAAAGGGCTTTCAGGAAGTGAAGGATTTGACAGTGTTAGGGACGTATGTTTTAGTGCTTATCTACATTAGTGCAAACTCTGGATCAAGGTATGCCACACCATTATGAAGCTGAGCTTGCACACACAGACTGTAGCTCAGTCAACCTCTGCATATTGACAAACTCAGCCTGTTTTGGAAATATCATCTTGCCAGTAATCACTCATTTTCAAGAGATTAACTATAATGAATATGAATTGGCCACACTCCACTTCAAAGGAATACCCAAATTTTTCAAGATTAATATCTCTCAGGACCCCCCACCCTCACCCACTCTTCTTCTGATCTGCGAATTTTGCATTGCACTTTGAATTATGACATATGACTGGACCTATTTCTCCTTTGGGCAAACAGCAGTGAGGGGAAGAGAGGAACATGGGCCTTACTGACTCCTCCCACACTGCCTTTCATAATCCTGAAAGAAAAAAAATGTGTTCCTGATTCTAATTCCTTATCTAGATAGCTGTTTGTGTATGTATACTAATTTAGGCAAATTTCCTAGATAATTCCAGCTATTCTAGCCTGGTGTGGGGCGGTATTGGCAACTCATTAGCAGTATATAATCCTCCTTGACATGGATGATTGTAGCTACAACGTATATTAATTTTCAGGGGTCTGCTGAAGCAAATTCAGCACCCCGGAAGTGGAGATGCAATAGAAGATGTCAGAAACAGAAGTAGTAGTGGAGCAAAAACCAAGACTTCATTGTGAAAATGAAAAGAAATAGACAAATTAGTTTTAGCCAAAATGAAAGAATGATCCATTAACGTGTAAAGCTTTTAGATTCAATATCTCTGTCCATTCAGGGCAGTATACTGAAAGAGGCTTCTTTTCTCTACAGTGCTCTTCAATATAACTTTACTTCTATTTTAACTAAATCAAATAAGTAACAGATACACTAAACATTCAGTATTCATTTAAGACAACCCACAAGCATTTTATTAATTTTATCTTTTGTTGTTTGAATCATCTTTTTCCAAGTTCCTTGGGAGATTTCAGCCATGTATTGTCTACTCATTTATTATCGATTGACAATTACTGAAGAGAACCTTTTGAAGATTGTAAAGCTGGTCATTCAAAAATTGATGAATGTCAGAGCTGTTTGTCTATATAACCTTATTTAGATTGTATATGGATTTTGAGATAATATTTAATGATAAAATTGCTATCCAATTTTCTGCCTTACCAGTAAAAACAGCAGTCTGTGTAAAAGCTCCAGTGTATTCTGATATAGTGATAATGTAATAATTTAAATCCCATATTAAGTAAAGGGATGGAGAATGACATCTTTAAAAAAGTTACAGTTTATTGAGGGTGGTGTCTAATATTGTCATCTAACTCCTAATTTAACTCCTGCTTCCAGATCCTAGACAGTATGTCCCATCTCCATCCTAGTGCTGGCTTATTGGCTTTTTTGTTCGTTTGCTTGGTTGGTTTTTTACTCCAGCAGCTCACGGAATTAAAGTGGGAGAAAGCTTTTTACGCTTTTGTGGGTCAGAATACTTTTTTCCCGCTATTTTTCTTATTGAATGGGCATATTATAAGGCCCCAAAAACTGCAGAGTTGGCAGAAGGTATACAGTGTGGGACTTCCACACTGGAACTTATGACATCAATTTATCTTTAGCCATGCTTTGAATTTTCATTTAATTTTTCTTTTTTCTTCAGCAAATACAGAAAATTTAACTTTCCCAGAGGAGGGTCCAATTTTAAACTAGACAATTCCTTCCTTTTTTTAAAAAAGGGAAGAAAAAATAGGTAATAGTAGTCAGAAATAATAGGAAATGTCCAGTGCTTCTATTCCCTTGGGATTTAGTCCATCTAAGGAAATAATTATTGATGGTCATACGGACTGAAACACGGGGTGCATCACCTTCATAGCAGATTCTAAGGTCTCCTGGGTGAACAGGCTCTTCATTCCTTCTCTTAAAATTAAGCCATTCTCATTATGCCTGTAGACGTAAAAGAGAAAAAGGAAGAGGAAGTCTGACTGTAGTGGATTATTAGGGCACTCAGCTGGGAATGAGGGAGATGATTCTAGTCCTGCCTAGCAGGCATGATAGACAACTGGAGTGCCAGCTGAGAAGTATCTAAGTTTTCGTGGAACACATTGTGTGTCTACAAGTTAATGAAACACACCTTTCCTGCACAGAAAAAGCAGCATCAGGAGAAAACACAGCAAACGTATTGATGGAGACTGTTCAAGAGACCTACGTCTCCAAAACTGAACATTACATCAAGCCTACATGGACACTGAAAAGCAACCTATTGCTCTGCCTGCAGATACAGGAAGAAATGTGGTGAGTAATCTTACTCTAGTGCAACACAAAAAGATTCAGACTGAGAAGATGGGAAATCCTTCCTACTTTGGGTGACTTTTGCTAGGCACAAAGATAAATCAGGTCTTGATAAGATGGAATTCATAATTGTTTGTGAAAAAGAAATATCAAGGCCAACATATCAGACATGCTTTTTTTATAGAAAAAAAAGACTGCATACTATAGAGCAGAAATCCTTAGAGATATAAAATATCTTTCCAAGACATCTTTAATAGAAGAAGTAATACATCAGCAGAATATGAAACAGATAAGAGAACCCAATTATCCAGGAATACATGTAATAAAAATAGTCCTACCATGCTCAAAAGAAACCTCTCAATCTTAATGATAATTTAGGTAGATTGGTTACGTTTGGTACTCTAGAGAGTTCAAGAGCTTGCTGAATGGATTCTTTCTTCAGTAGCTAGATTTCGATGGGAGGAGATGATCACAATGAATTTGAGCAACTATGGTAAAAAATATTCTGCATTGATTGTGAAATTTATTTTTTTTTTCTTTAAAAAGAACTTTGTAAGATTTTAATACTTTGGGGAACGGTGACTCTGCTGGCTTACATTTAGAGTTATTCTTTGTACCTGAAATACAGCCCCAAAAGATATAAATAGTTGAAGCTATTCAGATCATTAAGGTATGACACAGAGGATAGTCCAATGTAAGATGAAATAGTGCAGGAACATAACCAGACACTCAGATAAGCTCTGAAAATGGTTTTTGTTGCAGATTTAAAACAAAACACCAAATATAAGGTTGAAGAAATCATAGAATTAGGAGAAGTGTCTTGTGGGATATGCATAAGTCTCAAAAGGGCAGAGGTGATTCCTTGACCTATAGAAAGAAAACTATGTACAAAACTTCGTGGGAACACTATGTTTTGAGGAAAGTTTTTATCTAGTCCAGTTGTTTTCTTAAGGGCCTTTCTGAATTAGTAAAAGTGCAGAACAGGTGAGAGATACCAATCAAAACACGGAGTTTGAAATTCTTACACAATTCAGACAGAAAGCAACTGTCCTGACATTCGAGTACAGTAAGTGCCAGACAAAGCTGTCACCTGATGCTTGTAAGAAGGGCCTTGGGGGCACACTTGTACAAAGGCAGGGTGATCACTTGAGACTCGTAGCATATGCTTCCACAGCCTGGACTGAACCTGAGTGTCGGTGTGCAGAAGCAGAAAAAGGATCTCTAGCTGTACTGTGTGCAGGGAAGGAAACGTGTTGATTTCTTTTTCCTGAGGGAGACCAGGTTTGGTTAGAAAAAGGTCATGAGTTTTGAAAGATGACTACAAAAAAAGAAGTTATAAAAGTCTTCTGTATTTCAGAAACTTTTCTTTTTCAGTTTCAATTGTATGATTTACAAGCAGAGATGAAAGAGGAAAAGACTCTGTGGTAACAGAAAACTTGTTTTCATCTTGGGATAGAAGTGAAGTAGGAAGACATAGGAGCCTGATACTGGAACTAGATGAACCTGCCCAGAAAAACTGCTCCACAAGGTGCAACAGTCCTCTCTCAGAGGATATGGTCTGTTACTGCAGAAGCTGCAACATAAAATCAAACTGCCAAAGATATTGATGGCTATTAATATCTTGCCCTTATAACAACTTTGAAGCAGATCTTTGTGACACAGATGATACCGTATTTAAGAACAACAGGCTTTCTCTGTTGATTTCAGATGGTTGCTATTTTCCAGATGTGGTAGTACCAGAAATAAAAAATATTAAACATAAAATCAGGTAAGCTAAGTTTGTAGTTAAGTTACAGCGTAGTATCCTTGAATCTGATCCTTTCATCCGCTCAAGTGTTGTTCAACTGAAATCAGAAATCAGTCCTTTAACTATTTAGCCAAAAATAATGGTACTGTATGCTGTTGTAAATACTCTAAGAGATTGAGAGGGGTGTGTATGTATATATATCTACATATATATGCCATATATATAGAGGGGGGGATAAAGATGGACAGAGGCAGATGGGCACAATGGATCAAATCCATTAACACCATAGAACTGGGTTTATGTGTAGATTATTCAAATAAAATATAAGAATATGGGCATAGAAAATAGTGGCCTTTGAGGAATTTTGACTTATTCTATGGAGGTGGTAGCTAAACAAAAGCAACCGTACAAAGAATATAAAACATATTTTCAGAGACTTCATCAAGAGGAGATGGGAAAGAGGTGGACTCTGTGTGCCTATCTTCTAAAAAAGAGCAAACTGTAGAGTGCAAAAGGATCAGAGGAAGTGCTGAGTTAAAAAACACAGAGCAAATATGTAGTAGTGTGTATTGTCTCTTTAGAAAGGGTTGTTGAAGGACAAGTAATGTGTAACTTTGTGTTGCAAGGCAACACTCTGGAACATTCTTGTAAAACTGGTTTATCTTCTGTACACAAGGAGAGCCAATGTGGATACAAGGACAGGTGCAGACCTTACCTCCTCTTTTTTAGTTCTTAGAAAAATATTTGTAGCTTCCTTGATAAATAACAAATGTTTGCCTTAGAAATGAGTCCAGGGACAGAAATTTCATTACCTGCAGGATAGCTGCAAGTGCAGGGCTGGTTCCTGGATCGTGAAGGCCATGGGAAGCTGTTGTGCCCACTGCAGCTCCTGCCCTGCCAAGATGGCTGGTTTTCCTGCCAAGGAAGCTGTGGTGTGTCTGGTGCATATCCAGGCCTTGTTGTGGATCTGTACTGGGGGAAATGGGAACTTGGAGTGAGCATGAGCAAAAGGGCACACCAGCCCCTCAGCATCAGTGTTTAGTTCTCAGACATTAACAGCCACCTGACAACATTACTTTGCCCTGGAGGCTGCCCAGTTTCTGTCTGTTTAGCCTGATCCTTGATTCTTAGTCTAGTTCCAGTGAACCTAACCTGACTGCACCTGTATTCTTTCTTCTGTTTGATTGTCAAATATACTCTTCTCAGCTCAGAAGCTCCATTCCCTGAAGCCCTGGTAATTGACAGTCCTTTTCTCCTTGTTTTCTTCTTTCCTGTCTGAGGTATTCTTCAGTCCTGTTTTCTTCTCTACAAGATCTATACCGCAACCTGCTCCACCATCACTTCATTTGCTCCAATTTTTCCTTGCTGAGTCTTAGGTTGTGATCTTATCTCCTCTTTAGTCAATGTCTAGGCTTCCTCCTCCGTATTTCATGCATCCTGGTGTATCGCAGGGTGTACCACAGACAGCCAAGAAGACACAGATTCTCTATTCTTTTTTCCAATTCTAGCATCTGTCCAGTCCCACTCCTACTTTCCTGGCTGTGAAAACTGGAAAGTGAAAAGTCTGACTTTTCATATAGTGAGTCCATAGCTTCGGTTTACATTTGAGTTATACGAGACTGTTGCCTAGTCCATGACTTACTGCAGAAGCTATGAAAGAACATACGGTCTAGAAGTACTCTAAAGATATGAGGGAACTGAGCACAGTGAGTTGCCCTGCAGATCTGGTGCCTGTGCTGGCTGGTCTGGAGCTGTAAGAATCATAGAATCATAGAATCGCCTAGGTTGGAAGGGACCTTTCAGATCATCTAGTCCAACCATAAACCTAACTCTGACAAAAACCATCACTAAACAATACCTCTAAGCACTATGTCTACCCGTCTTCTAAATACCTCCAGGGATGGTGCCTCAACTGCTTCCCTGTGCCAATGCTTAATAACCCTTTCAGTGTAAAATTTTTTTCTAATATCTAATCTAAACCTCCCCTGGCACAACTTGAGGCCATTTCTTCTTGTCCTATTGCCTGTTACTTGGGAGAAGAGACCGACACCTGCCTCTCTACAAACCCCCTTCAGGTAGCTGTAGAGAGCAATAAGATCTCCCCTCAGCCTCCTTTTCTCCAGGCTAAACAATCCCAGCTCCCTTGGCCACTCCTCATAAAGCTTATTCTCCAGACCCCTCGCCAGCTTTGTTGCCCTTCTCTGGATCTGCTCCAGCACCTCAATGTCTTTTTTGTGGTGAGGGACCCAAAACGAGACACAGTACTTGAGATGAGGCCTCACCAGTGCCGAGTACAGGGGGTCAATCACTCAAATGTGCTAGGGATCTTTATTTCTCTGGCAAGTTTTTATTAAGCTTGTATTGGTGCTAACTGCCAAGACCCTGAGGGCACTAACAGGCCTTATCTGCCCTGGCCAGCCTCACCTGGGTGCCCCCACCCTGTCCATTGCTCCAGGATCCTCATTAAAGCTCAGTCCAGGGCTACCAGTCCTGGTTTAAGCTATAGAGTAGTTGTACCTATGTTAAGACCTGCTTCTGGCCCTGAATCCTGGCTGGATCCCCTGTATAGAACCCAACCCTGGTTCATCACTCTGGGGCTGTCTGCAGACTCTGTTAGCAACCCTGCCCAACACGGTCAACCCCAGTGGGACAGCAACCACTGGAGCTGATATCACTCCTGGCTCCCCAGCCCTGAGGGAGCAGCCATCCCTTGCTGTGCCCTGACACCAGTTTGGCTCTCATATATGCAGTTTGGACAGTCTGAAAGCTAAAAAAGAATATATACCTATATCAAATGCAAAAATCTGTATCAGAGCAACGATACCAAAAGAGTACAGAACTGTCTTCAGTTATCCTTTCTCTCCACAGAGCTTCACAGTTTGCAGCTCCACGGCAGCTTTAACATCACGAGGAAGTTATTTATGGAAGGCACAGTAGGTGGGGAAAAGAAAATTCCATCCCTTTGAAGAGTTGGCTGCTTATGCAGTTTGTCTATGTGCTAGATATCTCTGGTAGGTGTTTGTCTTCATGGCAGGTTTCTGTCAAATGTTGTACTACTTCCTGCAGTGCGCTGACTCTTCCAGCCCTTTACTTGAGTCCTGACCTTGATTATACATTCCTTTTTATCGGTAATAAGCGCAGGCTTCAAAAAAACCCCTGCCATTGTACTTCTTAATTCCCTAGCCAGTTCCAGATCCTTCCTCTCACAGAAAATGTTTGAGATCAGTACGTGACTTTTGGGTTTGCCTGAAAAAGTAATGAAGCATTTGGACCTTTGGCTTGTGGGCCTTTTATTTAATTTTATTCCTCCTCCTCCTCACAGTTTGGATCATGGAGCTGGAGCCAAGGGAGCAGGCGGGCATGCCTTCAAATTGTAATTTGCCTTCAGCTGTAGCTTTTCTTGGCGCACGAATGCAGTCCCCAAGTGTCACTGCTGAAGTGCTCCCATTCATGCTGTTTCTGTAACTGAGCACTTACAGCATACTGATATAGGAGACTTTCTTTGTTTAAAAATGTGTGCAGTATAGTTTTGTACAAAAGCTATTGCACTGGGTAACTATGGATTATCTGAGGGGCTGGATGAGTTAATATCTAAAGACACTTTTCTTCTTTCTGGTTGCAAAATTTTCTTTCTTCACATTTCTTACTCTTTCCGATTTTTGTGATCTTTCTCTTTTACTTGATCGTTGTTTTGCCTGTTTATTTTGGGTAGGAGGCTGTTACTGTACTGTTTGTAAATGAGGAGTTTTCAAAGAAGGAATGATTTGGGTTTTTTTCATTTCTTATATTTTCGGTTTATCTCATTTGCTAATTATATCAGCTAATCTTTCCAACCATTTCATTGTACTGCATGTCTGATGATATGACTGGATTACTTTCTTACAAATCTGTGATCAGTTTCTCCTTAAACACAAGAAGGGCAGTGTGAGAAGGGCAGTGTGCAACTTCTAGTTATTATCTAGTGAACAAGACTTTTATTTAAAAATTTTTTTTTTCCCCCTTTGGCTTGATATATCCTTCTTTCACCATTTTAAAAATAGCGCTTTCTTTTCCCCAAGCTTTCAAATTGAAATAGCAACAGCTGTTGAAGGATAACTTCTCTTTCCACATTTTTTCTCTTTATAATTAAAGTTGTTTTGAGCCTGCAGTATTTATATCTGAATTTCACTCCCTAGTGTGGGATTCCATCTCAGTGTGGAAAGGTCTCATGTAGAAGACAATATCAATGGAGATCTCACCCAGTACAAAAACTACATTATATGTGTTAGGAGGGAGTGGTATTAACTGATCTCAGTGAAATACTTCCAGACAATAACATGCACCTTTGCTAATGACTGCTTATGAAATGGGTTCTAGGGGAGCAGGAGCCTTATAAATTTAGGAGGGTAAAAAAAAAAAAAAAAGCTGCAGATATTGGTGAATGTCTTTGTTACATTTTATTTTATTTACAATCAGTTTTATTTATGAGAATAATAAAACGATTAAGCCATTACACTCAGAAATCCTAGGGATCCCCAAATGTTTCTTCCCACTGTGAGTTTAAGCCCTACTCCACCTTCATGCTGTCCATAAATTCGACTTCAAAGGAGTACCTAATTTTTGGGACAGGAAAGTTGAATGTGTCTCAATGTAATGATCGCTGTATCAGTTATTTGCAATCTGTTGGGTATGAAGCTCAAATATGCTTTCATCACACTGGGCTACTGTGGCATCGTTAGTATGGCAGGTAGCATGCTGTACAGCATGTTATTCACCCTCCCTCCCTCCCTGTTAATTCCATGTGGATATATCACCCCAGTGAAGCAGATCACACAGCCTAGGAAAGGATGTGATAATAGTGCCTCAGTGAAGGATCTCAGAGGATCCTAGTGACGGTAGCTTTTAGAGAGATTGGGACTTTTACTGGGGGAAAGCCAGTTACTAGCGTTCTTGCATTGGCATCTGACCTGCCAAAAATGTAAATCCCAAACTGTTTACTTTAATTTCACACATTTTCTCTCTGAATCAACTGGTTTTTCATAGTGCCTTTTCAGTGGCAACTGTATCTAGTGACTGGGAAGGTTTAAGCTATGTACATTAGAGACAGGTGACTCCAAGTTTTTATATTTGCAGAGGAGAAAAGACTTAAAATTAGCTGCCCCCTTCCAGTTTCCTAGTTGCATTTTCAATATTTATTATCATAGCACTATGCCCTCCTGCTATTTCTATTTACACTGCCAGTTCTGGCAATTTCCGTTTCTCTATAAAACTCCTGTAAGCCTGGCCTGTATCTTTGCCAAAGCTGCCATGTAAATAGAGTGTTTATGAAGCTGAATGGCTGCTGTGGCAATAGTAGTTTATATTTGATTTTGTCTGAATATCAGACAGTCATACAGAAGAGTCACACTCAGCAAGGTGGGAGGGTGAATCTCCCCTGTGTATTTGTAATGGTTTGCAAATATAGCCATATATTCTTTTTCATTTTTTTGAGCTGGCTTTTGGTATGGAATGCAGAAGTGAAGCTCCTGTTCCTATAATACACAGGAACAGCAACACAAACTCAAAGAACTGATTTATGTCCTATTTCCACTCTGTTATGCAAATTGGAAATCTTCAAAAACCTTAGCAATCTGATGCAAATGGTATGTTGTTGGAAGCTGATTTCCATGTGTGTATGTTGTATGCATGCCTTTGACAATATACAGCCGTCTTCTATTAGCGAAAGGAAGCAGCATGCATTCATTTAATGATTGGGGACTACCTTGTTTTCAGAGGGAAAGTAAAGAAATAGTTTTGTCACAAACAGGCACGGCTGGGGGTAAAAAGAAGAAAAGATGAATTGATCATTTACTGTATGATGTATTCGTGGATTTTCAAAAAAGAATCAAAAGAATGTATCTAACAAACTCTGCATACAAACCAGGATTAAAACTGACCTAGAAAAAAATATTCAAAATGTATATTATGTGGCTGAGGGAACCGGGGTAGTTTAGCCTGGAGAAAAGGAGGCTGAGAGGAAGCCTTATTGCTCTCTACAACTACCTGAAAGGAGGCTGTAGCGAGGTGGGGGTCGGTCTCTTCTCCCAAGTAACAGGCGATAGGAGAAGAGGAAACGGCCTCAAGGTGTGGCATGTGTAGGGGAGGTTTAGATTTGGTATTAGGAAAAACTTCTTCACCAAAGGGTTGTCAAGCACTAGAACAGGCTGCCCAGGGAAGTGGTTTAGTCACCATTCCTGGAGGTATTTAAAAGACGTGTAGATGTGATGCTTAGGGACACGGTTTATTGGTGGACCTCGCAGTGTTAGGTTAACAGTTGGACTCAATCTTAAAAGTCTTTTAAAATCTAAATGATTCTATGATTCTATATTCAGTCACAGAGTCGATCACTATCTGCATAGTCTATTAAGCGTAAAGTAATTGTTACAGGCATGTTGAGGTGGAGGGGAGGGTGCAAAATACTATAAAAAATTAAAAGATTGAAAGATTGATAATTTGTCAAAGATGGGGTGGGGGTGGAGGGGGAAGAGGGGAAGAGCTTTAATTTTTCCTGTTAGCATCAGGGCTCCAGTATTGCATATGATATTCCCTTCCTATTAACGCAGCCTCACTCCTTCCCCTTACCTTTCTCACCTTGTTTAGTTCCTGTGTTTGATCCTGATCTTGTTTTCTTGCTCCAGCAATCCCCACACTATTATTCTTTCCCTTGCCCTGTGTATTATCTTATGTATAATTGTTTTAAAGGCCAGCTACCCACATACACTACATACAGTGCAATCCCTACCGTAGCATAAGAATATTGTAAAATTAGCATAAAAGCATAACCACATTGCAGCTCTTCTCATACCGCAATTGAATTATGTTTTTATGCAGGGTGTATAGTCAAACACAGCATAAACTATGTTTTCTAAGGAGGGTCGTCTGTGATCCTGTAGAATCAAGGAAAATGCAGAAGCCTGTTTTGGAAATCTGGTCACTGATTCACAACGAAAGGGTGAAGAGCCCTTGGGATGGATATACGGATGCAAACCAGAGAGGAGAAGTCTTCATTGTGCTTACAGGCTTTGCTCATACCAGTCAATAAAACAGAATTACCTTGTGGAATTGAGCACTAGTGTGTGAATGTATGTATAATTTTTTAGCACAATGACTAACTGTCAAGATTTTGAATCAAATAGATATATTTCAGAAAATTGTCAGTTTTGCTTCTCTCTCCTTTTGGATGGAGAGTGTTCAAGCAGACAAATATGAATTAGAGCACCACCCGGCCTCAGGGTTAGAAAATGGCTCTAGCCTCTTTTATGTACTTTTGTAGGCATAATCACAGGCCTCAGAAAGGGGACAAAGCATAGATAGTCCTGTGACAGGATCATTGAACTAGAAATGGTTAGTAAAAAGTGTAGTCAGTCAAGGTAAAATGTTGATTAAAGATCTGATCCAAGCTTATTCTGCATTTTCAGCACTCCTATGAAATTCCCAGGGGACATTAGAGGTGCCTTTCTACGTAGTCCCTAAGGGGAACAAGCAGCTGCTTTCCCTTATAGTGCATCTCTTCTAAAGACTAATGGGATTTGCTGACAGGAGAGAAATAATTTGCACCTGTCTATGCCATCTTCAGAGCATCTGGTCAATTTAAACCAATTTACATCAATATTCAAAAAGTGTGAATATTGATGTAACATTGCACTTTGAAATTGGTCCATTCATTATTTATGATGGGTGTTACTATGTGCCAGTTTCTTTTTGGACTGGCTAGAAGGAGGATTACTTGTTTCTGTTGACCCACAGTAGCGTGGAAATTTTGGATTCTGTTACAAATATGCATGAAAAACATTCATGCTCAGAGATATTCCCCAACTGAAAAAAAAGCTCCTGATACACGGATCAAATAGTAATTCTGGTTCTAAATGACTTCTGTGCCTACAAGTTTTTATTAGGACTCAAAATGGTCTGAAATCATTTTATGAAGTTAAGTTTCACAAGCGTTTCAAGAGCTTGCCTTCAGTTTCTCACAACTTTTCTAGGTTCTAAGCATTTGGGGTGAAACCTTCCATCTGAGAGATTTGCTTTAGCCTGAATTTCTCTGGAAACCATCAGTAAACAGCGTATGGCCATTTCCTGGAATAAGACTGAAGAAAACTACGTTGTCCTTTCAAGTTAAAACTAAATAAAAGCATTGCAGTGGTGTTACTGTTAAGCTCCAGTAACTCAATATGGAACAGGTGACTTCACATTTGGCACCGGAGCAGGCCTCTGCGTTACGAGTGTGCCATTTGCCATCTGTGAAACCTACTGGCATAACTTGAATCTGTAGGGTAGATCAACATCCTGGATGAAAAATCAGTGATACTTTATATGAGATGTGCTGTTATGTCCAAGAGCAGCAGGCTGGGCCATGGATGAGTTTCCAGTCTTTTCTTTGATGCTCTAGAACATCAAGAGTATGTGTAATGGTTTCTTGATTTTTGGTTTGGTTTTAAATCAGAGAACACATTCCTCACTAAGACAGCAAAGTCAAGTGCTGGAAAGTTAGGAAATGGTAGGATTTATATTATTTTTGCAGCCTTAATCAAATGTGTATATATTAGGATGCAATTTTGTTTTGTGTGCTTACAGTGTTTTGTTTTGGTGGGATATTTCTTTCATTCAGTGCTCCTGGTAAACCATGTGAATCATCAGGGTGATTCAGAACTATAATGTGCAGGAGGTGCTCTTGGCTTATTTATTACTGAACTTAGAAGATATGTATAGACAAGACAGGGAACAGGAAACATATTTAATGCTGCTGGCCTTAGAACTACACTGTGATTTTAAGCAAGTTAATGAAACCATGTTTTCTAGTTGTGGTCACTGGGGATATCTAGACTCTTAGTGAAGAACAAGTCTGAGTTTGCATTGAAGCCCACAGTGATCTATGAGCTCTTCTTCAAAGCACCTTTATCGCTTCCTGGAAGTTTCACAGACAGAACTGCTGAAAACAAACTTGAGATCAAGTCTTGACTCACTCATTATCTGACTGGCCAGTTGCTTGTCTACTTTGAAGAATAAAAACCAATACACTGAATAATGGAGCACTGCACCCTCAGAGGAGTCTTTTCTTAAGTGGGGTCATTACATGGAAGAGTCTGTATCATAACGTGCTTCCAGCAGGAGACTGACTCTGTCATTTCCCAACATGTCAGGTCTTAATTTTGCAACCGTTGTATTCTATTGGCATTGTGAAGCTGAGAAATAGTCTGAAGCTTTATAATGAAAAGCTAAAACATACTGAACTGAATAATTTTAAAATAATTTACATTTTACACACCTTTTTTTTTTCTTCATTTTTTGTCTTATTTTTGCAAAAGCAGGAGAATAATTATTTTATTTTCCTTCACCTTCTTTTACTTGTGGTCTTATTTACCTTTGGATACCATGTGGTATCTCCTTTTTTCCATCAGTTTGGTCCCACTCACAGTTGGTTGTTCTGACCCTTTCTCCCTCCAAACCTTTCAACTGCCCAACAGTTGCAGTAGTCATGACTGAAACAGTGCAGTAGTTTATGATTGAAATGGCACAGCTTCTGCTCTGCAGTGTTAGGCAGCGTCATTGCAGAAAAATGTTAAGACTAGTGAAGAGAAGGTGAAAACAGTGAGGGGGAGAAGAGAGAGGAAGATGAGGATGGGGGCAACTGGTGTCTGTCACAGACTGGGTCCTTCTCAGTGCGGCTGGCAGCTACTGGAACAGAGACAAGGCAGATGTGTTGGGCTCAGTGAAATACTGCAGTCTTAGTCAGAACCCTCATTTCCCTAATGATTATTGACTCTTTGTGTAAAAACAAAGACTTAGCTTAATGTGCACTGGCCTTGCTACCTGCTGAATTTGTGTCCCTTTATGTGAACAACTGATTTGTTCCTTGTTATTTATCTGCATTTCAGCTGATTCCCAAATTGCTTTAAATTTTTCCCATCACTAATTAGAAAGTGGATGCACTGAAGCATAAGGTGAAATCTCATCTTTGGCAGTTACTTGGAGACTCTCAATAGTTCTCCTTAGTAGTTCTCTGTATTAGCATGATCATCCCATCATAAAGAGCCCTGGCAGGTTACAATAGCTACTGTCTCTAATTCATGCCTGCCAAGCCTGTTCACTTAGCAGCAGGCAACATTTCAATGAGAGTTTTAACAAGTCTCTCCGTTAGACAACATCTTGTCGGTTTTCTCATTATAGCAAGATCTGATTTCCTTCATTAGCTAGAAGACTTTTACAAATATCCAAGAACTGGTAATGACTTCAGACTTTCTAAACCAGTATCCAAGGCCAATTAAAGTTGGTTAGATTACTTACTGTGGGGGGGGAAAAAAAAAAAAAAAAAGAAGAAAAAGAAATAAAAAAAAAATTAAAACAAACACCACCACCATGACCAAAACTAATTTAAATCCAGGACTTCATTTTTCATTTACTGTTGTAGTTTCTACATGTTATCCCATCAGTGTAACAAAGGTAAAGAAAGTATATGCTGAAAGTCCTTTTATCCTGATGGGGTTTTGTACAAAAATCTTACTTGTAAATGGAAAAAAATACCGTAACATTTCTACTTATATATGACAAGTTGATTCCTATTGTATTGATCCAAAGTAAATATAAGCAGGTTGCTGTCCCACCTTGAGTTTTCTTGTGGTGCTTTTTGCAGGTATGACAAGACAAACATTACAGATCCTGAGTTCTGATCCCTGGTTTATAGTTTCATATCCTACTGCTTCATGCTAACATGAACACAGAGTACCATGAAATAACACGGAGTAACAGAAATAACATGTTCAATAGGAGAAGATTTTCAGAGGGCAATCTATTTTGGACCAGGATCCCATGCTACAGTTAAGCGTAGGATATCAGTTCTGGGCTTAGAACTACTTTACAAGGAAAGAAACAATTATAGAGACATAAAAAGTTTAATCTAACATTTAAACAACGTAAAATAAGAAGTTTAGTAACAGACTATCATCTTCAGGAAATCGCTGTTTGCAACCTGCCTCAGACATACTGGGACTGAAAGACAGAATCCATGCGAACAAAGAATTACTATTGAAAAGATCCCCAAGGCCCATCAGGGTGAATTATATAGCCTAAAATGAATATATCTTGAGGTGCAATCAGCTGTATAAGTACGCCTAGTGTCTGACCACCATTCCAAGCAAGCCTCAGTATACATTCAGAATACTGCTCCTTTGTTGCTCAGGTGCTTATAGATGTCTGGGATGGAGGATATCTGGGAAGAATAGACAGCGCAGTGTACGCAGTAAGTATTGCCTATACTGAACTGGGCAAGTTTGCACATCAATTTCTTAAGAATCTCCCACATATTATGAGGTCTTATCGTGATGTTCACCAAGAGGACCAAATGCAGTTTAGGAGGCTGTTGCGTGTTTGATAGTCTGTGATGTTAAGAGAGAATACCCTGAGCTGCGTTACACTGCTGATAGTTACCACTGAGATTTACTTATGGAAAACTGGCACATTACAGTACTTTAGCAGAAGCTCCATGGAGTACCATTTGTGAAATACATTAATGTCATAGGAAAACTAGCAAAATTAGTAAATTCTTTAAGAAATATTGATGGATAGGGAGGATTGCAAAAGCAGCATATATTAATTGGATTTCATTTTGTTGAAAATGGTTGAAATAGCTCCAGTGACTAGGTCTAAATCATAAGGTTGTATGTTAAATTTAAGCTTTTGAATAAAACACTGTCATTTTTGTCTTGCATATAATTATATATTTTACCAATAAAAGAAGAAAAACAACTCATTCCCTTCTTTTTATTGATATGCTTAGGTTTATTTGTGTTCATGGCTATCAGTGGTTGTATTAGCCACAGCTGATAGCTGATCCTCTTCTTAGCATGGTGGTCTCTGGCTTATTGCATCTCTCATGGAATTTATTTTGTGCAGTTTACACAGTACAATTCGTGCGTTTTCATGGAGGGCTCAGGACTTCGGATATTCTCATGGACATACTCCTGTGAAATACCGTCTCTCACTTATTTCATAACCTTGAGAGGGACATTGTGGCATTAGCTTTTTCTCATTTTTTAAATTATCTATTCAAATTCTACTCAAATATCTATTTGAAAATACTCAGATGCTAAATTAACTGGAAATACATAGGGTTGTCATAATATCTGATCCACAAACTTACTGTAAATAATAAAATAATCAATAGCAGATAATTTATCTGAAGGCTGCTCCAAATGTTTAATTTAGTTTGTAGAGTTTTTAAGTATGTATCTGGAAAGAATCAACAACATATTTAGCTGCAAATTGTTAATAAAGAAGATACGGTATTTTCAAGACATGCAATTTTTAAACTTAATTTTATCTTTTTTTGACCAGGCTGTGGTTACGCAGGTATTCATAAACATAGATGTCCATAAAATTCCATACTTTTCTTTCTAGAATATTTACGAATTCATTCACTCATACTTCTCTTTTTGCTTATAACTTAAATGTACTCTATTTAATATTAGGTTATAGAAGTTGTGTAGTAAGAGTAACCTGGACAAACATTCATAGCTAGAATATTGATTCTTCTTTTTTTCATATCCGCTCATATTCCAACTAACCTGAGTAGGATGATATTTTCAGTTGTACTGTTAATGGAGAATGCACCCTTCCTTAGTCTTCTTTGGTTTGGATTTAGTTCCTCGCCTCCTGAACAGAGAAAACAATGCCTAACTTTAAATTAGTGGTTTGAATTTTAACTTGAAATACTTTCTGATATGATACATTCATTCTTTTGACCAACTGCAGTGTCATAAGTCTCCAGAACCAATTCAGGTAAAGCGGGAAAGTCTTATACCTTGCCTAGGCCTGGTGCTGTAACATTAAATTATTATGTTCTACTGCTCTGCTATTTGAAGGCACTTTATTTTTCCTGCTAGCAGGGAATGATGAAGGCAGGACTGTCTGAAAAGCTCCTAGTTGCTTGTAATTAAGGTGCGTTGGTACAGCTGAGTAAATGAAAATATCTCATAAGTAGAGCTCTTACCGTAAGCAAAATCTAGTCACTGTTTTGACAGATGATGTGATGGATTTCTCCCCTTTGATCCAAAAGTTAACATTATTCATAATGTAATGAATTAACAAGCAAGGTAGCACTAAATAGCACCACAAAAATTACTGTTTAACCCTACATAACATCCTTTTTTGGGCATACTTCTATTTCAATGCTATTCACTTCATGTCCTCTGTAACATTGTAGTCGATGACAGTACCGTGAACCCTCCTACATTTTTATTTGATATAGCTGAAACCTATGTGGCCTACATTTGTTCTTAAAACAGATTGTTATATAAAGGTGGTAGAGAAGCAGTCTGAAAATGGAATAGGTAGGTTCTATGTTGTATAACAACATTGCATTTTTTTAGAACAATTCACTCCTACTTCACCATCTTGGCATATCTTTCAATAAAAAGCTTGGAGGAAGTGTACATGCAGGTATGAAACATGATGCTCAGAGAACGACTGCATTACACTCAGTATAAACCAAAACATTGATACTTAGTATCTTCTGAATCACATTTGCTCAAAGAACTTTTAAAGTTAGCAAAAACTTAATGTGGAAAGTTTGTTTCTTTATGAATATGTTAAGGCACATTTCTTTGGAAACCTGCTCTGAAATGTCTCATTAATTCTATTCATAGAATAGTTTATGAACTTGTTTACCACAAAGAATGAAGAGGTTGCTTGTAAAGTTTGCCCTGATAAAATTCAGGTGAATACTAGTGATGAAAAATTACATTATATTTGCTACAAAATCTTCTTTCTTTCCTCACAGGATTGCAAAAATGAAAGCAGCTGGAAAAAAATTTACAAATTGACATGCAGCATGCAAAAGCTACAGTATAAACTGATTCCTGGAATGCTACAGTTTCCCCAGATATTTGCAGTTTAAACTTCATAGTAAGATACTCCCTGGAACATCATCGGTCCCAGGATCTCAAAAGGATCTCCTGCCTTAGAATTGGTTTTGACAAGTAGTATGATGCACTTCTTCATATTTCCAGGGAATTGTTTAAATTCTCAACAGTTCTCCAAGTATTTAAAAGTACTTAATAATTATAATGACAGAATTCAATATGTGCCTTGGCTTTTAATTTGTGAGCATAATATACCATTTACTTAAGGGAAATGTGAATTCTCCTGAAAGAATATAGAGGATGCAGATAAATGTTAAATACTTTCAGTGCCACCTATTGGCTGATAAATTATTTGATTTAACAGTAAACATCAGCTTCATAATTTTGGACAAAGAAGTGAGATAGGGCTACTTATACTAATATTTATAATTTGTTCTGAAGGTAAAGCCAGCACCAGTGTCTAGGATCACATTTGAAGACGTTATCCCATCTCCAAAGAATTTTAACTCTAAACACATATTTGTTTTTTCTTTACAGAAAATAACACATGAATGCATCCTGTGGGATGTTTAGACATCTCATGGTGGGACTGATGTTCTAAAGTATGTAGTGAATAAGTAAGATGATGGGAGGTACAGGAAGAGGTCAGGAAGTTATTTAAAGTTGTCTTTTTAGCCTGACGATGGGTTTTTGTTTGTCTAAACATATGATCTAACCAATTTAGCTACTGTTAGCTTCTGTTTTGTAAAATTTCAAGCCAAAGATACTCTTCACTGCATCTCAGATTCCGTTTCTGTACTATACTGAGCACTGCGACATCTCTGGGCACTTAAGTATGTCCTTAACTTTCCACATTCATAATTACATCAGGAACCTGAGCAATACCATTCAATTCACTGGAACTACACACATACTTAATGGTAATCTCATGATTGTTTTCTAGAGCAAAGCAAACTTTGCCATCTTGCATGAATAAGGAACAATTTCTGGCCAGTCCTATCCTGAGAAAGGGAATTTATCTCACACCTCTTTAGCTACCTGAGAGTTCAGAGCCTACCTAATCTGGCTGGCTAAATTCCTTCTATAGTTAAAGGCAACCTCTCCAGATTGGCAACCTGTAGAGAAATTCTAGTTATAGGACAATGAACCAGAACAGTAAAGTATCTTTACAAGACGCCTGTCCCATGTCAGGGACCACACAAGGAATGCAGGTGACCTTAAATTTAACACAAAACCTTTTTAAGAGACTGAAATTTTGAGATGAGTCCTACTCTTATTCTCAAACCCTTTGGCTTTGAACATGAATAGGTCCTTTGCAAGCATTTGCAGTTGTCTCAGTTTATTTAAAAAAAAAAAAAAAAGGAAATTTTCAGATCAATGTTACAAAATAATCTTGGGATCAATGTTCCTGCCTGGGGGCAGGCAGGGCAGGACCTCTCTCACTGAGGCCCCAGAGGTCATGGGACTGGCCCCAGCTGCGGAGGTCCACCCTGGCTGGTCCACAGGCAGTCTCCACCATTCCTGTCCTTATAGTGCAGTGACACTGTCAATGTTTTGGCACTGATTTAATCTCTCCTTTCAGGCCTTTTCTACTCCCGTCATTAATTTTTGCCTCTCCTTTCTCCTTATGCCCTTGCTGAATCAAACTGCTCTTTTCCGGCACTGAAATGCAGCAAAGAAGCCTGAAGGCTGTGAACTTTTGGCCACAGACTCAGAAGCCATGACAGAGGCTGAGGCAACAAAATGACTCAAGGCCTGAAGTACATTTGAAAAAAAGAAAAAAAATCTGTCCTGTAGGATTTGAAATAAATTAGGTTTTTACCGAATGACAACACAATCCTTGGCCAAGGGACAAAAGAAATCCCAGAATGAGAGCAGTGCTTTCTTTAAGTTAACACAGTGCAAAAAACCCACAAGATCCAGCGCTAAACTATATCCTCTTGGTAAGGGAAGAATCCCACACTATAATAATTATTTAATGACAGAACAAAACCTCTGCCTTAGAGTTCCTCTGAATCTCAGTTTTCAGACCACCTCCACCAGAGGAGAGCTGTTCCCAGTTTTCTCTAGTTTATTTCAAAGTTCTGGAAAAGATTGTAGTTCTTATATTCATTAATCTGCAACTTATTTGCTATTTGGTAGGACACAAAACTATCACACTGGTGATCCTACTTTAATTCCCATATTCAAACTTGATACTGTATAGGCTGAACTAGAAACGACCCTTAGCTGTGGAAGTTTAGGCTAGCGGCAAAATCATATAAATGCATCTAATCTTGCAAAATGTGAACTATGTAGGGGACTAGAAAAATAGGTATAGCAGCTGATTTGCGATACTTCTGATGTTGGAGGCTTTTGCTTACAAAGGTTACAAGATTTTAGTGCTCTCACATGCAAACCAAAATTCATGTTTTAATTAGTCTTCTGGATAAAGCCAAATATGGATCTAGAATATAACCTGTCTTTTTTAATACTAAAAAGCCACTCATCACTTATGTAGCTTTATTTTCATAAATGTTCTGATTTTTAATAGATTCATTTATTTAGCTTAATGAGTTTCTAATTCCCCAAATAAGACATTTTTTCATATTAAATTGTCAAGCGTTTATCTTTGTGTAGTTAAACTTTTGCCACAGAGTTGCCTATGGTATCATCCTCATTTTGGTACTTTCCTTTTCCAAACAAAGAGAAAACATGTAAGACCTACTTTTCAAATGAGTTGTTTACCATTTTTCAATGTTTATATCATTTGACTTAGAAACTCATTCCTCCTGGTCCATATTCAAATAATTTTAAATAATGTTCTTAGTGAAAAACATGTCATTACTGTGATTAATCTTAACTGATGACAACACACTGCTCAACTAAATTGTCACCCTAGAAGAATAAAAACAGCTACTCTATTTAACGGGGTTTCTTGGGTTATCATGCTTGTTCAAGTATTACAATGTTCACAATAAATTATCTCCATATGGTATTAAATATGTTCATGTCAAAGACATAGGTCTCATGTGATGATTTTAAATTTCCATAAACAAATATTTCATAGAATCAGTCACTTGAGAACACAGTAGCAATATAATTCCAGCACTAATTCGCTATCAGCAACACTGTCTCAACACGTGCACTGAGCTGCTACTTTCTTTTAACAGTGGTTCTGGGTTGTGTCTCTCCACAAAGAAAGTATTTAAAGATACAGTTCACTCTTTGTTAAAGATCTCTCTCAATCAACCAATCTGCTACTTGGAAATATAGAAATAAAAATTTTTTGTACATGCTAAACTTTTAACTCTTTGTTCCCTCTGCAGTTCTTCAAAAAGCTGCATGTATTAGGCTCAATTGCAATGGAATGTGAAGAAAAAAGAAAGAAAAGTGTGGGTTTATATTATTGAAAATTCGTATCTATAGGATATCCTTGTCTGACTCCTATGATTCCACTCTTTTTAGGTCGCAATTAATTACTAAAATAATTCTGTGGCTCCTTTTACTCAAAACTATGGTTCTAAGTCACAGCCTGGTACTTGTATTTTATCCAGGACAGTTCTACGATGGCCATGTCTGTTTATTAAGTAGGTAAAACTCCTTTTATATTTATTCCTGAATGTTTTATAAGAGCTGAGTTGGAATTCCAAACTTTCAGAAATCGATATGAGCATTTAGAGTCACTTGAGAGTTCTTTTTGTTTTTTGAAAAAGTAACTATATTCTGGCATTTGCATGAGAATATTATAACTTTACTTCTATTTAGAGTCAGCTGAAACAAATTCTCTTTGTTGAAGAGTCAAATAATTTATTTGTTCTAGCTTAAAACATTACAGTGATTGTGGTCCAAAATTATGTTCTCTCGATACGCTTCATGTGAAGTTGTTGGCTGGTTAAGTACATCCTTAAAAAAGATGCGAAAAAAAATCTCAGCCCTCTTTCATAAAACAACTAATAAATCATAGTTTCATGGGAATATAAAAAATATTTACTACAATTTTAAAAGATTATGTCAGGAAAAATATTCAAATGCATGAGTGTGTTTCTGGACAGCTTGATTGTTATGTCCTGCAGCTGTGTAACTTACATTTTTGTGTACAGATTTATGTTGTAGGTTTTCAAAATAAGCAAGGTTCCAGACCAAGTGGATACAATATGATGACTGATTTTGAGAGCAGTACATTTCCTTTAATTCTTGTTTAAAATGGCTTCTCAGTCTTCTGAGTCCCGCCAGAGACTCTAGGCTCTTTGCTTATTGCTGAAGTGGCAGATTGCTTATGGTGCCATTGGGATGACACTACACTGTATGTACCATTTGCTATGCCCACAAGCTCTTCAAAGTAGGAATTATTTGATTATTTAAATAACAGCCTGATTTTCTGTGAAAAATTATTAGCCGTTCACTAGCTAAAAAGAAAAATCCCTGAACCCTTAGAGCTACTTAGACTGGCAGCTGGTTTAGTCAATTAACTCCAGCATCGTTTTCCACTGTGGCAGCGTTCCTATGGGACCTGAGTCTCTTTTATGCCTGATTCTGGACAGCAAAATGGTAATGTTTATTTTATTAATGTGTTATGACACAGATTACCCATGAAAATTCTCATGAGCAATTCTTTGTTGATGAAAATATACTCTTCTTAGGTCTTTCCTTAATATATCTCAGTGTATCGATTTAGCACCTGAAAAGGGCATGAAAAGTCAGCAATAGGAAAAGCAAGCCCTAGGAAGGAAATAAATATATATTAAGCACAAATATTATTCCTGACTGAGTACATATGTCATATTTTCTGTGTTGTTCAGTGTTTGCTTTATAACACTCTAGCATTGTCCTGTCATTAATTTGAAGAAAGCCAATGCAGATTGCTTCAAGATAAATAGCAATATCATTGCATAAGACCAAATTCGTATAACTAAATTTTAGCTGTCTTAAATATCTCATCTAAACTTCTCAATGCTTCGCTCTACTCTGTGCTCTTTTAAAGAGCAGTTCAGCTAGAATTGGAGTGAATTCACATGCAGAAGTAACTGTCTGTCTCTCTATTTGTGTTTGCTTCCCTCTGTGATGGTTAGGTGAGATGGGGTGCCCTTCCCTCACCTTCCCCCCAGTCACCTCAAGCTTATTTGAATGAAATGAGTACGGGAGAACTTCATGTGTCCTCTTCATTTTTAATCACACATTTTATGGAAAAACAGTTCACATTTCTATCTTGTTCTGATATTAGCTATTATTTCCCTTTTGTCACATATATGTCAAAAATACATTACTGTCCTTAAAGCCACTAACTTTTTAAAATTCTCCATTGAAACAAAACTTCTGATACAGTCAGGACTGTAAATGAGAGACTTATTACTGTCAAGGTGACAGAAAGACACAAGACAGAAAGTGCTACATAGTCACATTTTTTAATGATTGACAACACAATTTTTATTATTTTTTTTTGCATAGAATTATAACAAAAAGATACAATCCAATAGATTTTTCTTTTTTTTAATTGACAATTCAATCCCTTGTTAACTAATTCCTCTACCTAAACAGATCCATAATAACGTATTTGGGAATCCGACTTTTATTCAGGTGCCAGTGACGGCGCTTTCATTTCTGATGATTAGCGAAGTACAGCTTGACTCTTTTCAAATTTTGCATTGCCTTGTAAAATACAGGAAGATGTAATTTATATTTGCACATATGCTTTCTAATTGTTTAATCAACCAAACCAAATCATTTCATTACTGCATTGTTTGGGTTTGAAGAGGCATTTGATCATCATAATTGAGTAACAGATATTAGCTACAGTGATAATCAAAATAAACATAGGACATTTATATCGTATCTTTCATCACAAGGTCCTTTTCCAAATTATATAATCCCTGTACAAACTGAGCATGAATAAAGTATTAAGGTTAAACTACCAAGCCTTCAGCAATCAGTCATGGTGAAGTCAAGAGTTTTCTTAGAGATATATGTCTTCAAAAAAAGTGCTACTTCTTTAACATTAAAAGGCTAATTATTAGGTTATGTGAACACTAAATATTTCTTGCCTCAATTCTATACAGTGACTAAAATTTTATTGTCTGAAAAGATTTAAAATCTTAACTTCTTCCCTTCCACTCCACAGGATGCTTTAAAGAATGTCTTAGTGTCTTTATGATTTGCTTTCCAGTGGTAAGTGTGTGATTAGTGTTAAACTGTGCTTGGCCTTGTACACAAGCATGATAAGATACAGTTATATCAGTCTGTAAAAATACAGCTCCCATTAGAAAATGCTGCTTTACTTAAGACGGCATTTTTGACACTAGAAGTGTATTGTTTGTTTTTTTCTCTTTTTATTTCTGCTTAAATTACAACATCAAAATATCCCATTTATGAATTACATAGAAATGAACAAAAATAACTTCTTTTTCCCAAAATTTTTGTATAAGAAGCTTGCTTCATTTCATGCATTTTTGAATAAGAAATAAAAGGGTTGCAATAAAATGACTCATTTTTATTAAACATTTTGTAAATGCTCTGAAAGAGTGCCTTCCAGTACTGTTTGAAACAGATAAAACGTTTGTTCCCTTGTAGATGGGATCATGAGTCCACTGCAGGCAGTGTGAATGTTGTCATGACCTTCACTTGGGCCAGGCTTTTTGAAACAAGTTGTTGGATTTTTGCCTCAAACGCAAAGGTCAGGTACTAAGTAATTATGATATAGAAGAAAAAGCCTATGCAGGCTGAATCCTGATTGAGGCAGCTGAGTAAGGTTTAAATTCCAGAAATCTGGAGAATGCATAGGGAATAGTTTTGAATACTCAGATTTTCAAGTAGCAAGGATTTGAGTATTTGTAATATTTGAAGGAGATCAGGAAACCTTACCTCCATTGTTTGTTCTGCAACACACAGTTATGACCAAAGGCTTCGGTAACGCCTTTGGCACTGTTTCCCATAGCATTCTCCTGGAGAAACTGGCTGCTTATAGCTTGGACAGGCACATTCTTCGCTGATTAAAAAACTGGCTGGATGGCCAGGCCCAAAGAGTTGTGGTGAATGGAGTTAAATCCAGTTGGCAGCCAGTCACAAGTGGTGTTCCCCAGGGCTCAGTATTGGGGCTGGTTCTGTTCAGTATCTTTATCAACAACCTGGACGAGGGGATTGAATACACCCTCAGTAAGTTTGCAGATGACACCAAGTTGGGCAGGAGTGTTGATCTGCTTCAGAGTAGGAAGACTGTACAGAGGGATCAGGACAGGCTGGATCGATGGCTGAGGCCAGTGGTATGAGGTTCAACAAGGCCAAGTGCCGGGTCCTGCACTTGGGTCCCAACAACCCCATGCAACGCCACAGGCTTGGGGAAGAGTGGCTGGAAAGCTGCGGGTGGAAAAGGACCTGGGGGTGTTGGTTGACAGCTGGCTGAATATGAGCCAGCAGTGTGCCCAGGTGGCCAGGAAGGCTAATAGACCCTGGCTCGTATCAGAAATAGTGTGGCCAGCAGAACTAGGGAAGTGATTGTGTCCCTGTACTCCGCACAGGTGAGGCCCCACCTTGAATACTGTGTTCAGTCTTGGGCCCCTCACTACAAGAAAGACATTGAGGTGCTGGGGCGGGCCCAGAGAAGAGCAATGAAGCTGATGAGGGGTCTAGAGCACAAGTCTTCTGAGGAGCGGCTGAGGGAACTGGTATTGTTTAGTCTGGAGACAAGGAGGCTGAGGGGAGACCTTATTGCTCTCTACAACTACCTGAAAGGAAGTTGTAGAGAGGCAGGTGTCGGTCTGTTCTCACAAGTAACAAGTGATAGGACAAGAGGAAATGGCCTCAAGTTGTGTCAGGGGAGGTTTAGATTGGATATTACTGATGGTTTTTGTCAGAGTTAGGTTGATGGTCTGACTAGATGATCTGAAAGGTCCCTTCCAACCTAGGCAATTCTATGATTCTATGATTTGGAAAAATTTCTTCACCAAAAGGGTTGTCAAGCACTGGAACAGGCTGCCCAGGGAAGTGGTTTAGTCACCGTCCCTGGAACTATTTAAAAGACGTCTGGATTTGGTGCTTAGGGACATGGTTTAATGGTGGACTCGGTCATGTTAGGTTAACGGTTGTACTTGATGATTTTAAAGGTCTTTTCCAACCTAAATGATTGTGCTATTCTATGATCATGGAAAAATATTTTTCATGTAATCTTGTTTTCATGTTAGCAGTGTCTCTTTCATCATTAAGATTAGTGGGGATATATAACATGTATAACCATTTTTTGTATATAAATGTGGAACACTCATTTCTACAAGAGACAGTGTACTATATAGCCTGTAGTATATATTAGCCTCTCTAAAGTAGTCTAGGCAATAGTAGTTTGCTATAAGTTTATGCAAATACAATACAACTTGCTGCAAGAATTTAAAGCTGAGAGTTTACTGGCACAGTGCAGATAAAAGAGGAATTCTAAGTGGGAATGAAGCAGCATTCTCAAGCCTCACAACAGGCTTGAAGTTTTGCTTATTAATGGGCCTCCTAGTCTTGGGATAACCTATTTGCGTTAATGAAAAAGTGTCTTTGAGCGGCTTTTAAAAAGACCAAAACTGATGTGCTGCAGTTCTGGAGAGCTGTCTTTTATTCTTAACTTTACTTTCTAGTCCAAGTGGAGAAAACATTATTATAATTTGGATGAAGAATCTCTCTGTAAAAGAAAAACAGTCAATGGCATAACCATTTTGGAAACAAACAAACTAAAAAGCCCCCAGATTACAGACCCTGTTTATGCATGAGGGAGCTTGCAAATGCCATCCAAAATAAATTTATTTTTTTTTTTTAATGCTATACATATGAAGGGTTAGGATAGGCGAAAGACTGATGGGAAATTTAATTCGCTAACTTTTAGTCCATTTCTGCCATTGCACTTACTGCTTAAAATTTTGGTAAAATGCTGGCAAAAACTAGCTTTTCCCACCCTACACAGAATGATTGTCTCCAATCTTTCTTTTGACCCTTTTCCATTTCAGAAGTGGCATAATCTTTCACTAATCTCATTGATTCAGCTGTTTAAATCCAGAGGACTTTAGGGCTGAAAACGTTTCTAGGGAGAGGCAGTATCTTCTATATATCAATGGAAAAGAAAGGACAAAATTTCAGACTTTTGCAGTCTGAAACAGAATCAGCCAGTAAACAAAAAGAATGAATCTACATATTCTGAGCTAAGTACATTAAAATATTTCTGTAGACAATAGTTTAGTTTTTGGCAACTAAGTAAAATGATAAATTTCAATTTATTTCCCCCAAGTGATATAAGAAACACAGTCTACTTGCTTTTCTGTATTCAAACATCTCCAGAGAATAGGTAGTCAAATATTATTGATACTTGGTAAATTCCAGAACGCTTTAAAATGCATCATCCATTACATTCAGTAAATATATTTTCTGCCTATTTGGTCAGTTCTATGTAAACTAGTTAGTAAAAACCAAGCATGCATAATAGGGGTTGCTGTTACTATTTATTTTCACTATAATCCCAGAAAGGCAGAAAAAAGAAGGATTTGGGTTTTTTGAAGAATTTAGAACAGTGGCAGATAATCTGTGAACAGACCGAAAGAAAAGATGGCAAAATGTTGTGGGAAGCAGCAGTGAAGTGTTGACTACACTTTCATGATTCCAGTTTTATTTTTTTCCCTTGTGACATTCAAAATGAAAATGTGTAACTTCTGGTGGTAGGTAGTATGCTATCCTGGACTCCTTTTTCAGTAATAGTGTAATTAAGGAGAATTTGGAGAAAAAGAAAAGCTGGGTCTCAAGGCTAGTAATTGAGGGAAATAATGGAAAGATTTCCAACAGTGCAGGTCTAGATTTCTACTTTTTATATTAGATGTACTTGGTCCTGCTGGCAACATAGCTTTTGAGGAAATAATTGTAAGGACTCTCTTATGCTATGGTAATCTTAACATCAGGATGTTTTGCAGTTATATGACTGAGTCTTCCTGACAAGTTCAGAAAATACAAAAGAAAGGTTGTTTTGTGTTGTATCTTACCTAAAGATTGCACTAGTGTTGCGTACACATTAAAGAAAGTAGCTTCAGAATTGGCAAAAAAATCTTTCCATCATTTTGACTGCATAATGAAATATTTTTCTGAAATTCCTACTTCTAAATAGTGATCCTTGTGATACACATGTACACATGTCCTTTTGTCGTGGATCTTAGATCAGGAATAGGAAAGTTCATGGTTTATCTGTCACAGTCCTTGCAATATAGCACTTCTGAATTAATCAGGCTAATTCAGCTCTCTGCCCATGCCTGCTGTCCAAAACGTTACAACTCCTCCTGACAGTGGTGTCTGTTCTACTGCCAAAACTTTCTCACCCTCCTTTTCTGTTCATTATTTGAAACCCGCCACCCCTTAAATGCCTTCATTGCCATTAACTGTTGTTTTAATTCTGAATAATGATTGGGTCATTCAAGATAGATCTTTTTACAAGGCTGATTATTTTAAAATTATTTCTTATAATATATAGTACCTTTCCAAAGAGCTTGAGATTAATGAAGGGTCTCTGTAGCCTAACTGACATTTTTAGTTATCTGAATCTCATATTCAAATACCATGACATCTGCAGAAATTTCAGTGACAGGGCCCTGAGTGCACCAATGTAGCTGAAATACCCTGGCAAGTCTTATCTGAAGCCTCTACCCGTGTACTCTCTGCTTGTTGAGTTGGGAGCTGAATTAATCTCAAGCTTTTGCCCTTCTTGGTATTTCCTGAGCTATGCAGTATCCATGGTGCCCTCAGTCCTGCCACTCAGGCAGAAATTTGCAAATGGTTTGCTGCTCTACTGCATGGCAGCTCTAACCTCTGAGCTACTGGAATGAAGTCTCCCATCTTCATCTGAAGAAAGGTGGACTTACCTCCTGAAGAGGGCTCACAGTTCAGAGCCCTGCACGGAGAATCCAAGTCTGAGGGGTAGTTATTAAGACTCAAGTCTCTTCTGAAGTGGTTCCTTTTCAGCCTAGTAAATTTTGTGACTGTTTAGCAAGTGATATTTTACCTTGCTCTATTTCTCTAGGAGTCTCTTTCTGAACCACTCAGTACTCCGTGTACTCTTCCAATGAGTGGGAGACGGAAATTTATTTCCCTCCTGCCTAAGAGTATTTCACCTCCCCACCAAGTGCCCTAAAAAGCTACCAGCAGAAGAAATGGGTGGAGAGGTTTACACAGAATAATTCAAGTATCTTCTTCTTGTGCAGAATTAAGCAAAATGGGAAAAATAAAATACGTTGGATATAAATTACTAAACTCATTTGATGTGGTAAATTGGCCTGAATATTAAATACCGTGCTAGTCAGAGAAAGAAAGACAGTGAAACAGATGTATAATTTTCAACTTAAGCTCTTCTCATTATTCTGCAGACACTTTTTTCTTTGCCATATTATCTCACAGTAAGCCATGAAAATGTTAAGTATTGTGCATTGTTCTTACAGAATTTTTTCCCAAAGCTTAAGAGTACTAGAGGACCATGAGAATTCTACATGCCTATTTCTTGCCTAGAAAGATTAAATAATTGAGGCTATTATTCAGAGTTATCTGCTCTGCATTCTGAACACTGGTCATTTGGCAGTATTTACACACTTACAGGACTGATCATGACTGGTGTGCCAAGTAAGAATCTTTAACTGTCACTGAATCCAACTGTTTTCACTGTGCTTCTACTCGTAATGGATCACTTTCAGAAAAGTCCAGGCAATGACTTAAGCTATTCATAGGGGAGTTCAAATACAAATAGATTTGGCTACTTGCTGACCCAAATCAAAAATCTCGCAAAGGACACCGTAATGGTGAAGACGAAGAGACAGGACTGAAAATCCCTCAGGGAAATGAAAGGTAGAAACGAGTGCTTTTCCACCACCAAAAGCCGTGCTGCTGTCCATGCCAGGAGGCTAGCTTACAAAATGGTTCCTTGAAGAAAATAATTACTTTCATCACCGATAATGCCTATAGAATTTTCCTCACTGTTTTTACTAGCAAGGGAAAATCTACATCAGAATTTGCTACCCAAATTTGCCTTAGTGTGAAATAACTTCATGCTGCAGGACTTGCAGATATAATAGCAGCCCCCGCGGAAAATTTGTTCTCAAAATAAATGCTGCATGAATTTTCAAAGATTTCTTTGTTCTTACGGCCACAAAGATGTCAGTTAACCATTTCCCTTGACAAGGCTGCAAAACATTTAAGAATCAGTAAACATGGAACTGAACGTCAGGAGACTATATGAGGTAAAATACTGATACCATGAAAATAATTTCTATAATGATGATCTTTTTAGCCTTCAAAAGTGATACGGGCTAATCTAGTAGAACTATTGTTTGCATATTTGCAGTATTTTGATCCTGGATTACAATGGGACAAAAGTAAGAAAAAGTTGTTTTTCAGTATAGGAATATTAGAAAGTAACTTTTTAAATAAGCTCTAGTTCTGAGTACTCTCGAATAGGCATCATTGTCTTCCACAAAATTAGCATTAGTCCTGAAGTTTGTTTTTTAAATGTGCCAAAAAAGTCAGCCAGAGATTTGACAGCTGTGTGTGTGTAAAATTAAGTGAAGCTAGATTATATATGGAGTTGTTTCAAGCAAACCTTCACGCAATTTTTGTTCTATGCCTAGCAGTGTTTCATCAGAATTATCTGTTGTAATATAACTGAGTGTATGTACTTTATGTGCCTATGAAATGTTCGTATTGTCAAAGTTTTCTTCAGTGAGTACAATCAAACCAAGTCTAGAAATTCCGGGCAATGGAAAAACGGTCCCGGGGCTTCAGAAGTATCTGGATTTTGGGAAGTTATTATTAGCATAGCCTTTTTTCTAAAGTGAAACATCATTCATGCAAATAACTTAGGCATGTTCAGCTGAATATGTCTTACTAAAAAAGAATAGTGATCTATCATTGTGTCTTCTGGTCTTCAGCAACATTTGAGATTATGCGACCACTAGAAAGGATCACACAAGTTTCTAATCTTTCTTCTTTCTCTCCAATGACATAGAATGAAACAAGGTCATTATGTGAGGTGGAATAAACTTACAGTTGTATGGATTATATTATATGGAGTACAGTGTAGAGATGACTGTAAAGTACACCCACATATGAATGCACCAGGATCCATTAACAAGGTACTCTGAAAAAATGCTTAGTTAGGAACAATATAGCCCTTACACCACATAGGAAGCTGTATTGGGTTTATGTGACACACTGCCAGTAGCATATTGCTTTACTTCAAGGGACAGGCAAGAACTAGATTGTTCCTTGGTATCACAGAAAGCACACAGTTGGGCAGGACCCTGCCAATCTTCTTCTGTCATCTTCCATTCCCAAGCAGGATTATATGTGGTTATGTTGCTAGAGCCCCAGTTTAAACATGGCCGGAACATTTCCCAGATGAGGGAGAGAGAATATCGTAGCCAGAATTATGATCGGCCTAGCAGACACAAAAATAATTGTGCACAAGTGTATACATGTGGGGTCTTTGCTAGGTCCAGATTTTGTCTCACTCATTTATATAAATGCCAGGTCTATGGCCAGGCAGTGCTGGTATCTGTTGGGTATTCCTCCGTCCCATTTAAAGTGCCATCTGCTATTTCATATATCTGCCAAGTATATGGATTAAGTCTGCTGTTTTCCATTTTATGTCACGTTATTAATAATGGTAATGAATGTTTGCTGAACGATAGTTGCACAGGCTGTAGTTGTAAAATTCATGGTCACACATTCCTGTCCTCTCCCTATTTATCTTACGAGTGCCAGAACTCTGGACATACTTTTCACCTCTCAAATATTTATTTCTCCTAATGATTCCTTCTAATGTCCCAACATATCATACTGCTTTACAAAATATTGCTCCCTGATTCCTGTAACTAACTACATGACGCTGAGCATGGATTTTCATCCTATGCATTTTCAACCTATGCAGGCAGCAAGTACAAATGTATAATAAGCTTTAAATACAGAAAGGAATAATCTGGCAAGGCTCCCCTGCCTCACATATCATTTGAAGAAGCCCATCCTTTCACAGTCACAACAGTAAAGATAGCAAAGGAATAGTCCTTCCCCATTCCTCTCCTGACACCAAGTTTAATAACTCATTATAATAAAACATGTGCAGCATGTTTTGGTATTTTAAAACATGATAAAATAGAATTAATTTCATTTTTAAAAGCCTCACACAAGGACACTTTTTTTTCTTTCACTATATCTTCCTTTTAAATGCCTGAGCTCTGAAGACCCTTATATCTATGGCATAAATGAAGACAGTATAAAAATAACCTTTCAAATGGATAACCCATGTGTAATTTTTCATGATGTTTAACTCAATTTCATTGTGGCTGTGGATACTTACAAGGGTTGCATGATATATACTTCACATATTTATTGTAAATGTTTCTCCACTGAAATCTGGTATCAGACCTCTGCAGTGGGAAAGTACAGTGTAATCAGAAGTAATCATGTCTTTCCCATCAGAACTGTCTGTCCCAATGTTCCCAAAAGTGTATAAAAAGCCACTTAATCACTAGCTGTAATATGTTTGTTGGCAATTTCATTTTTTGTTTCACCTTGAGAGCTACAGTGAGGTCAACCCTCATGAGTACAATTTTATACTCTGCTATAATAACTTGAATCCTACCTTGAATATTTTTACTTACATACGTATAAGGTCAGTGCGAACTGTAAATATGTCTGTTGTTGAACCAATACTCTTGATTTTGGCCTTATTTTCTGACAGTTCTAGTAACTTGAAATAAAATTTCAACTGGGTCCAAGGGAGGATTTAGCAGCTAAAGCAGACTTAGGTAAGACTAAGTCCCTAAATTCAAAACTGTAGGAATGAAAAATAGCGGTCACCTTCTGCTTAGTATTAGAGATGTTACAGGTCCATGAAAGATCCTCTTTTCACATGCAGGACTTTGAAAGGTTCAGTATATGATCCACAAGTTGTTTAAGTGTAGTTTTTATCTAGCCATTAAGGGTTCTTTGCCTAGTAAGATTTAATCTAGTGGCTGTTCTCAGGACATACCTTATGCACTTCAACATGAGAAGATGCTGTTTTGTGCTGGAGCACAGGTGGAGGGAGATACATTTGGCCAAACTACCTGAATTCATGTTCCTCTTTTGACCTGATTGTGCATTGCTCTATTAGACTGGAAGCTACCTCTGAAAGAAAAGCTCTTGTTGAAAGCAAAAAGATGCTGACTTTCACTGAGAAATCTGGTTTCAGTGGTACACGTATCAAACAACTGCTGAAAAGTACCACAACAGCCCTAGGAGTAGACACACTTTCTCCAGAAGAACAAAATCGTTACGTATATAATACTTTAAAAAGAATTAAAAATTCGGAGTTGGAACCTAGGTCTTGTTCTCCTATTTTCTCCTTCCAAATGTGATTCTCTATGTGTAATATATATGTATACATCAAGTCACAGAATGGTGACTTCTGAAGTAAACAGGGACACATTCTACTTTTCACTTGCTCTCTAGCTCTATTAATTTGCTAGCTGACTTTCTGTTCTGCATAAGACTTTGTAATTGGAAATGAGCTCAAACCGAAGGTACAGATTCATATTTTTCAAACATTTGAAACTGCTCAGACTTAATCCAGGTCTGTTTTAGTTTATCTCATTAGAAATTAATACTTCTTTGTCAAAAGTATGTTCTTCACATCTCAGTGTTCGTATTCTCAATTATTCTAATTGTTCAAATTCAGTTACTTGTTTATTATTTGAATTTCTACTCTGAGTACATTGAATAGAGCATAATGCCATTTCTATTTTTACATGTGAACATAGGTATTTTTTCTACAATTATTCTACCTATAATATTTAATTTACAAGGTATATTAGGAAGGATAATCTGTTTGGCTCATTTGTCACCATTATAGAGATCCTAAACACTAGCTGATCCATTTTAAGAATTCCTAGAGTAAAAAAAGATAAATTATGCAATATGACTACATAATCATATTCAAGGATATTGGTAATATTGTGAATACTTCAGCATGAAAGTCTTAGTTAGCTGTCAAACAGGCACACAAGGAGAGAATGATGGTGAAGACCTTTCTCTTCTCAAAAAGAGAAAAATAAAAATAAAAAAAAAGAGAGAAATCAAACCTTTAGTGTATTCTATCAAGAGAATGGAATTTTCCAGTTGTACCACTGTGTCCATAGAGAGCTATTCGCTATTCCACAGCATAATTACAGAATTACGTCCACTCAGACTTCCTAGATCTATCATTGCCTGTGTTCCTTTACTAATTTTTGACAGCTAGGGCCTGATATCAGCATTCTCTATACTGACAGAGACTCTTCTTTTGACTCCAAGTTTTCTTCATCTCCTTGTATGATCCTTGAAGTGGTCCCAATGCATGTAAAAACAATTGTCATCCACATGTACTTAAATTTAAGTTCTCTTGACAAAATTATTGTTACAAAACCAACTAACTTTGTTCTAGACATTCTTAAAAATATATATAGCCCCCACCCTCATCCCATCTTACAGCTTCATTTTTACAGAAGCTTCATCATCCTTCAAAAAAGTCTAGAAAACCATTTCTGACAGAGAAAGAAAATGGTAGATGTGGCATGTACTGCATGGGTGGTGAAGCAAAAGATATTGGCTTTCATGTTGTCGTTCATCTGGTCAATTTTAAAATGGCAAATACTATCTAATATATTTTCCATCAGACTTTTTAGCAGCTGTGCAACAATGAGAACAGGAGGGCACAACTCGTAAATTACCCTTTTTATATTATTTCACAAGCTTAAATTGCATAAATAACACTGCAGTGTCAGTCACCTTGAATAAAACAGTATTTTTTTTTTTCCATTTCCTTCAGCGAAGTCAGGATTTCTCAGCAAATGTAGTACTCAGAGTAGCATCTCAGTTGAAATCAAAATACCATCTTTCACCTTTGTTTTTCTCCTTCACAGAAGAGGACAAATTTGGTGTTCTTACTGGGGCTGAGGATAAGTGTAACCATTGGCTATATACATGGGAAAAAAAGAAGGGACAAAACTGAGGTGGGACATGTAACTACTTATTTTATTTACCTACAGAACTGGAAAGAGAAATGAAAACCAATTTTTTAATTATTTTTAATTTTTTGTTAAATGCTACAGGGGAAGCAGAAACAGCTGACTAACAAAGTTAGCAAAAAAGAAAATGCTTCTTTTTCACAGTTTTGGTGGGATCGGGATTTGACCATACAGTTTCCTAAATTCCAATAGTGTGCACTAACCTCTATGCTTTCTCGATGATTTCTATAGAAAATGATCCTTGAGAGCAGGGGCTGATCTCTGCAAGTCCCAATTCCAGAATGTGTATTCTGACTACCAGGTTCATTCATGCTTCACGTCAGGTTAACTACTAACATTTATTGTAAAGTAACTTTAGAAATTGAGAACTACCATATATTTCCACACTTGTCCAGTGGATTTGATACTGTCCTGAAAAGTGAGTTTCTGTGTCTGTTCTTAGAAGAAAAAAAATATCTTCCAGGTGGCATAGAAGCAGGGCTCATGCTCAGAGGATGGCACAAAAGCTTTTATAAAAGGGACACCGTCCTCTGAGGCACTTGGCATTGGCTGCAGTCAGTAACAAGTCAGTGAATAACACGTAGGTCCTAGTTCAGTGGGTTGACTCTTGTCTTCCTGTGATCTGAGAGAGTTAGAGAGAGCACTGCTGTCATGGTTTGGGCTGGAATAGCCACTTAAACCAACAACAGATGCTCTCTTTTACTTGTCCCCCCTTCAGAGAAGGGAGACCATCTCCCTTCAGGGAGAGAAGGATGAGAGAGAAAGACACTTATGAGTTTAAAGAAACTAAACTAATTTAATGAAATATTAATGATAAAAGAAGAGATAATAATATAAAAAAAATAATATGTACAACATGTACAAAACCATATTGAGCTCCCAGGATGACAATCACGTCACCAGCAGACATGAGGAAAGTCCCAGACTGGACTCAGCGACAGATGGGAACTGGATTCTGGATCTTAATCAGNCCCTTAGCTTTTACACTGAGCATGATGCATATGGGATGGAATACCCTGTGGTCAGTTTTGGGTCACCTGTCCTGTCCGCTTCTCCCTGCAGGTGGGACCCCTCTACGCATTTCCACTTCTGACCCTCTAACGGGGCAAATAATAACAAAGTTAGCTGACCTTGGTTGTTATAGCAACAAGTATAAGCAGGAACCTCTCTGCATACCGTGCCTTGGCACGAATTGTAAACATCAGGTCTTACCACTCTGGAAGCAGACAGTGCCTGTTAATTTCAGAGAATTCAGTTAGTTAGAAAAGGCTTAACTGAATAGTAAAGTTACTGAAAAAAAATTCGTTCTGTTTTACTTCAAACCAGGACAAGTGATCATGGGGCAAACTGTGGCCATTTTTTTACTTCACCAGTTTTCAGTTGCTTGTATATTCTACTGTGGAAATCTCCCTTATACTTATGGCTTGCAGCTGTGAACACCAAGAGTCATTTCATCCAGTTTTAGTCAACTTAAAGTTAGTGATGTGGTCTCAGGTAGTTTTATCAACTACTCCTACATACAATGGAGAGAGAGGTCTTCAATTAGCAAATCATATCATCTTAAAATATTTATACCAGACAGATAGGATGACCTTCCTGGATGGAGGCACTTCCTTCTCTTTCTTTCTCTTGACTACAGAGGAAGCAAAGACAAAAAGCTTCTCATCTTTCAACCAGCTAAAGCTAGACAAGCTGACTTCTACCAGTCACACTGAAGACAATTTCCCTGGCCGAGATACTCCTGACAAAATATTAAACATACCTGTAGCTCTGTGCTTTCCTTGACATTATTTCCACCTTATTGGCTGAGTGAGTTATTATCTCCATTTGGCTGCTGTTTTATTTGGAGGAAGAATGCTTCTCGACTCACATCCTGGGTACCTGGCTCCTTTACTGCTGACCAACAGCCTGACTTCATGGAACACTCTAGCAGCAGAAAGCAAAATTTTTTTTTTTTCTCTGATTTCTCTTCTTCTTTTATATTTTTTATAATTTAAAAAAAATGTATTTGTTTCTACTTCTACTGAGTTTCCATCAGGGGAGTTGCTTAGAATTTTATTTACGCTGCCCTTGCAGCACCTATAATCCCCGCAACAGAAAAGCTCTGCCATAAAATGAATGAAGCTAATTTATTGGCCAGGGATTGGATTGACAGCTGGTAAGCTAACACTTCTTTTACTCTTTTAACAGGGTTTCAAGATTCACAAAGTGAAAGATGTATATTTTATTGGATTCTGATAAAATATTGCTTTAATACTTCATAATAAAATAAAGAGCAATAAGAGCAATATGCCTGTTGTGGCTTGAATAGCCTTAAGGGTTTCTTCGCAGGGACTCATAAAATGGCAAGAGGCATTTAACAGAGCTTATCTGGTTCACTGCAGACTCTGTTACCAGTGCTGACCTGCTAAACTCAGTATACAAAGATGTATATGACTAGTCCTTTCTTTAGGAAATTGGGATTAGATCAAGGAAGTGAAGTCAAGAGTTAATGCAAATTAAAAAAACAGGACAAAGCAGAACAAAACAAACACCACCAAAACCAACAACAACAACAAAAACCAACAGAAAAAAAAAAACAGAATCTGGTTAACATGTGTTTGTTACTCTTTTCTGTAGAATAATTTACTACAGACAAAATAATACATTTTGTTTTATTTTCCCTAGTTGCGTCTGTGTCTTTCAGTTTTCCCTTCCGAAATTGAACAGAGGATTTTAATTTGTACAATCTCCTAGCTGATATGATGCACCTGTAAAATTGCAGTTGTTTCTTGCTCCTCCTCATTCCTCATTTCAGGGGCCTGGTAAACAAATCAGAGGATCACAAACACTTCTCTGCATTGCTGTCCATTTCAGGGTGAGAAAAGGGAGCTTGCCTTCAGCGTGCTTAGCATGTTCCCCACATCATCCCAAGAGGAGATATCTTCTGGTATCACTGCCTTCTTTTACCAACCGCAACATAAATATTCCAATGACTGGAAAATAACAGTCTCAAAAAGAGACAATTTGACAGTAGTATTAACACCTGTTTCCTTACATGCAGGAGATCTCACCTTCATTCTAGCTCTGCCACAGTTATCCTCTGTGAGTGTGGAAATTCACGTGTGCTTCAGTTCCATGTCTGTGAAATGTAATTAGTGACTTTCTTCCCTATTTTTTTTTCATTTCTCCTGTAGCTATTGATTGGGACAGTGTTGATTTTGCTTCATTTTCCACAGCGAAGCATCAGCTTAATGTCATGGCCAATAACATTATTGTAATTCAAGTCATAGGTAAGACAGATACAAACTTCAAGACATGAAGGCATGGTGACTACTTTTTTCCAGTGGATACAGAAGGTATTTTGTTATGCCACTCTTTATTACTATAGATGGGCAAAGATTTACCTTTTGACTGTTAACCAATCCGTTTAAATAACTCTTTTCTGGACCACTGACTGTGTGTTAGGGGTAAGTTTTTTCTTTCCCTGATCAATTCTGCTCAGTCATGGCCCCATCTGGAAGGTCTGAGCATTCAAAATATTTGATTAGGTTTCTGAAGCATTCTTCTTTTTTCTTTCTTTTTTTTTTTTTTCTTAACTGAAGCTAGTCTCTTTTTCTGCACTTTTCTATGTGGCTCTTTTTCATATCTTTTAACTTCAGCTTCTTACACTTGTTTTTCTTCTTTGCCCAGCTCTTTGTGTTCCTAACAACTGCCCTGTTTTTCATTGCCTGACTGGCTCTTGGCTTCCACTTGGAAATCCGGCACAAGGTCTTGATCTGTGGCTTGATTTTGCTAGTGCTGGCCCAGCCCACCAGACAAATCTATCCATGCCTTTGGTCCTATCAAGCATCTGTCTAAAAGCTACACCCCAGAAAGAAGAGCATGGGTCATTTAACTAACCAGAAATAGATTTCACTGTCACTCATATTAAGGTAGAATATTCTCACAAATTATTTCATTGTCTCTATCAATGCATCTTTTCTGCTTGCCTTTCTCTTTTAACTTCCTCTTCTCAGCATCAGTTTGAGAAATGTTTGGTAGGTCCCTTCTGTGCCAGTGAGTCATTCGCTGCAGAATTACTCAGCTTCTGTTTGCTTTCAACTGGGCTCCACTCCAGATAAGTGGAAATATGTTCCTTTGATGCAATAATGATTTGTTTTTCTGGGCATCTTATTTGAACTATTGGCCATTTGTTTTCTCCTTATTTCCAGATAAATCTACCACATAGCTAAGGTAAGCAACTGGAATTTATGAAGCCTAACAATAAGATAATAAGGGTCAGCATATTAAAACAGAGGCAGATGCTACCTCTGTAATGCTCATACTTTGCTGGTACGCTGGTTGATTATGATCAGACTCTGGCCTAATCTAATTGTGTGTTGCCAGTCCAGAAAGTACCAAATGTGTTTCACCTCCCTATCAGTTGCAGAATAATCAAATACTGTCTGTACGTCTTTAGTTATGTGAATGGATCTAATCCACATGTTCAGGCTTCAAGTTCACAAAAGACCTTTAGAAGTTTTTGGGTAAGCCACGTTTACCATTCAATGTAAACCCCTCTTTGATGAATTCTCCTTACATACGGAAAACTTGTACCAGGGTTCATAATTTATTGTGCAGGCAAAGATTAAGAAATATTGCCACAGTTTTCAAGGTGCTTCAAAGAGGTCACAAAGATACGTCTTATTTGTTAAATATGGTAATTG
>VYZM01021249.1:0-13183 GCA_013398915.1 Dromas ardeola | reverse complement strand
CCGTCAGAGGGGGGGATTCATTAGCGCTGCCTCCATCATATTTCCCACGTCGCCATAAATCAGGGCGAGCGGCTGGGAGCGACGGCACGATCCATCTTGCCGGTCTCAAAGTCATTACATTTCATTAGGAGGTGCGCGGGGTTTTTATTATTTAGCAGGTTAATTCTCCCCTCAGATAGCTCCTTCTCGGGGGAGGATTTCACTGCGCACAGGAAGACTTCAGACGTGTAATGCAAAATAAATGGGTCCTTCCTTGGCGGGCACCTGCCTCCATCCAGGATTGCTGCAGCACCATCTCCAGCGGGCGCAGGTGGGTCAGCGGGGACCCAAAACACGTGTGGACACCAGCTGGAGATGGGGTAAGGACCCCCCCGAGATGTGTCCCGGCACCCAGGGTGAAGCCACCGCCCTCTCCTTAGCCCCATCTTGCCCCAGTGGGGCACAACACCCCATGAGCACTGCAGGAATGCACCGGGGGGGAACGATGCTGTTTCTGGTCTGCAAATATCTTCCTATTAAAAAAATAATAATAATAATTTCTAAGGCAGGCATGCAGGAGGCTGATATTAAACTTAGCGGCTGCCTTTGCTGTTTGAGAGTGAGGAGAAGAGACAGGCAGTATAAATTGCACGGCTGCAAAAGGACTTAAAAAAACCCATCTCTCATTTTGATTGATATTAGCTTCACAAATTAAGCTTTAGATTTATCTAAAAATAAATTTGCTTCCGCGCTCCGCATTCTGGATGACAAGTGCTTTTCTCTTCCCTTTGTTGGGTTTGTCACCGTTGGCAGGGTGGTGCGCGGGGGGGGACGGGACGAGAGGGGGCCGTACCCAAGCAACCCCAGCCCGCCGGCCCCCGGGGTGGCCCCCGCCTCCGCAGCCAAGCCTGAAGGCAGAGAGCACAAGAGCTGAGGGCTTTTGCAGGGCAGGGTGTGAAAGGGCCAAAGGCAAGCCCTGCAGACCCAAAGGTGGCAGAGGCAGCCTGTGCCGGGATGTCACCGTCGTGGCCGCAGTGTCCCCCTCCCCACCGAGCCGTCGCAGGGTCCCGTGTGATGGCACAGGGTGCTGGGGCACAGCGACGCCCACCCTTCCTCCATCCTAACCGCTTGGAACCCCGCTCACGCACAGGCCCTCAGCTTTGGGTCATGAGAATTTGCATGGGGGGGGGCAGGGTGGGTGGAAATTGGTTTATTTCCAATTACACTGGAAAATCCTGTCTCCAGCTCCGTAGCTGGGGGCAGCCGTGGTGCAAGCCCGTCTCCGGCACGCCGGGCAGCCAAGCCCCGTGCTGGGGCTCCCCCAGCCTGTGTCCCCCGTGTCTGGTGGGCACCAGCCACCCGGCTGGGCGAAAGCAAAGTTTATCATTTTCAAATAACAGCCGGCATGAAAGTGGGAGCCGGCTCAGCTCCTCATTCGATTATGCAGCGAGCCGAGAGCAGAAACCTCAGCCTCTCCTAAGTAGTGATAATGAAACTTATTCATTCCCTCACCCTGGGGAAATACTTAAACCACAATATGAGAGATATATGTAAATCACATTTAAACGGAGACAGTGCAGTTAAAGCTAACGGCGAGTAATCAAGTTTGAAGATGACGTGTCCCCTTTTCTGCTATATTGTTTGCTTAGTGAGCTGGGCTGCCGCCAGGGCCATGGCCAGGGTCTCTGCCACCACTGTGCCACCATGCCACTGATGCCCACCCAAATCCTTCAGCCCTATGCAACGTCCAGCTGCAAAAGGAAACGACACCGTTGCAGGTGGCTGTGAAGGGAGATGAGCAGAAAAGGAGCATCATGGTTAATGAGGCGCGATGGGATGGGATGGGATGGGATGGGGAGCATCCTGCCAAGGCAGTGCTGCCCGTCTCACTGCTCATCCCTCTGGGTGCTCACCTTGGACCTCCCGGGCAGCCCCCAGGCCCCAAACTTCAGCCCCGTTCCCTGCCCGACAGCAGAGCCCCTGGGCAGCAGTGGGTCAATGGCCTCATCCCGCGGCACCCGCATCCCACTGGCTGGTCCCCACCCGAGGACAGGGCGAGGGGCGCAGAGGGACACCGGGACGGGTGCCCAGCTCGGCTGCAGACCTTCATTTTGCCCCCGGTCCGGCTCCCCCCGGCCCAGCCCCACAACCTGCCCGGCCGCGTGTGGGGCAGGAGCCCGGCAGGGCCCGGGCCCGGGCTCCCCCCGCCCGCCGGGGCCGGGGCCGGCATCGCGCGGTGTGTGCTGCCCTCCCGTGGAACAGCGGCCCCGGCGGGATGCAGCCGCGCATCCCCGGCCGTGCAATACAGCCGTGCATTATAGCCGTGCACCGCAGCCATGAACTATAACCGGGCACTGCAGCCGTGCACCGCACCTGTACACTGCAGCCACGCACCGCAGCCATGCACTGCACCTGTATACCGCATCTGTACACTGCAGCCATGCACTGCACCTGTACACTGCAGTCACGCACCGCAGCCACACACCGCACCTGTACACTGCAGCCATGCACCGCAGCCATGTACTGCACCTGTATACCGCATCTGTACACTGCAGCCATGCACTGCACCTGTACACTGCAGCCACGCACCGCAGCCACGCACCGCACCTGTACACTGCAGCCACGCACCACAGCCACGCACCGCAGCCACGCACCGCACCTGTGCGCTGTAGCTGTGTGCCATAGCCATGCACCGCAGCCATGCACCATAGCCGCGCATATATGCGTGCACCACAGCCATGTGCACCTGTACGCTACAGCCATGCACCACAACCGTGCACTAGAGCCCTGCACCACAGCCCTGCACCACAGCCACGTACCAGAGCCAGGTACTGCACCTGTACACCGCAGCCATGGCCCGCAACCATCTCGCACAGCCGTGCACCGCATCCGTGCACCATACCCGTGTTTCACAGCNACCAAAACACTGCACCCATACACTGCACCCACGCACCGCAGCCACACACCGCACCTGTACACTGCAGCCACGCACCACAGCCACGCACCGCAGCCACGCACCGCACCTGTGCGCTGTAGCTGTGTGCCATAGCCATGCACCGCAGCCATGCACCATAGCCGCGCATATATGCGTGCACCACAGCCATGTGCACCTGTACGCTACAGCCATGCACCACAACCGTGCACTAGAGCCCTGCACCACAGCCCTGCACCACAGCCACGTACCAGAGCCAGGTACTGCACCTGTACACCGCAGCCATGGCCCGCAACCATCTCGCACAGCCGTGCACCGCATCCGTGCACCATACCCGTGTTTCACAGCCATGCACCGCCGAATCAGCGCCGGGGTGCCAGGGCCGGGATCTCCCGGGCAGAGCAGCCACGGCTGGGAGGGCAACGCCGGGTGCTGCAGCCAGCCACGACCCCCACCGCTGCTCGGTGCGGCCCTGCCTGTCTCCGCGGGCACAGGCTGCTCTGTTCAGGCATCACGGTGCCCTGCCAGGCTGGCAGCGTGCTCCAGGCAGCACAGGGTACCACCGGAGGGTCCATCTGCAGAGGAGTGTGAGCTCGGGGTGTCGGGTGGCATCCGCTGCCGGCAGGGATGCTGGCTCCTGCCTCCCTCCCGGAGACCTGCCTGCAGCGATGCTCTCCCAGCCGGAGTCAGTCCATGCCAGGAGGCAGCAGCGGCAGGTCAGTCTTTATTACTAAATAAATAGTTGTATAAATCTTGTGCAAAAACGTGTGGCAAAAACCATTGGCCTTGGTGGGTGGAGGGAGCCGCGCTCCCCGCACCCTGCCCACGGCAGAGGTTCCCGGCACGGCGTGGCCGACGGCCCCAGCGCGGCAAAGCGAAGCGGAGGCACTGGAGCTCGTCTGTGCAAGCCGGAGACCGCCAGCACCGCCAGGACAGGGCCAGGACCCCCTGTTCGGGCTGGACACCCGCTGGGACAGCAGCTGCCAGAGGGGCGGAAGCTGCACAAATCCCTGAGGAGCAGACAAGCACCATCCAAGCTGGTTCGGTGATTCTGCTGGCTGTGCTGGGGTCGTGCCGGGGGCCTGGGCAGAGTCCGTCGGCTCCCAGCGCTGCCGTACTAGAGCGGGGAGTTGGAGGCCTGGCCGTGCCGCCGCTCCCGTGCCTCCGCCGTCCCCACGGTCCCCAGCGGCACCACCACCTCCTCGGGCTGGCAGCTCTTGTTCAGCTCCACCACGCGCGGCACCACCGTCGACCAGCGATCTGCGGAGACAGTGGGAGTTTCTCGGAGCCGGGAGCCTGGGGCTGCTCCCCCCTTGCCCGTCAGCCCCACGCCACCCGGCCCCCAAAGCAAATCTGCTCCTGGGGCTCATCAGGGGCTGCAAGAAGCATCCCAAGGGATGTTCCCAGCCCACAGCACCGTGCTCACCTCACCACAGCCCCCAGGGGATGCTCCCGGCCCATGGCACCGCACTCACCTCTCCGCAGCCGGCCCACGGTGTGGGAGAAGCCGTAGTACTGGTACGTATCGCTCTTGCCTGGGTCCTCACTGATGATGCCCAGATTCTGGTTCCAGTGGGACCAGTTCACCTCGTCCACCCTGCGGGGAAGGTCAGACACTGAGGAATCCACATGGAGCGGCTGGGAGCCAGGGCGGCAGCTCCTGCATCCCTGTGCCATCCCGCCACCGGCAATGCCACCTGGTTCCACATTAGTACAAACTGCCCAGCAAACGAACACGTGATGCCAGCACCCCAAAATGCTGCTCGCTGCGATGGGAGAGGATCCGCTTCTCCCAGTTCCTGGCTCCCCAGGGCTCCCAGGGGCACCTGCCTTTACCTGAAGCACCAGCGGCGGTCAGGCGTCCCATCGGTGCCCTTCCCCACGGTGACCATCTCCCCCGAGCGGAAGGCTTTTCGCAAGAACACAGGGAAGGAGCGCTCGATGTCCAGGATGGTGGTGGCCCACTGCCGGGGACACCAGGGACCCCTCAACCTCTTGGGAATGGAGGCATGGGGGTCCCTCACCCAGGTGGTGCTGCTTTGATGGAGGCTGGCTCCTGGGGTGGTACCTGCAGCTTCCAGATGTGCTTGCTCTCCTTGGAGACTTGGCCCACGGTCTCACCCATGAGAGCGATGAGCATGTTGAGGAGGAGCACGAAGGTGAGGATGATGTAGGTGACGAGGAGGATGATGAAGACGCCGGGGTACTTGGCGCTTTCGAGCATCTCCAGGTCACCCATGCCGATGGTGAGCTTGAAGAGGTCGAGCAGGAAGGTGCTGAAGGTCTGGCTGTCCCGGCAGGAGGGGTAGGTTGGCACCGTGCAGTTGGACTCCTCCTTGCTGCAGGACTCACTGCTGGGACACGGGTTGAGGAGAGACACCAGAGCTGGGGGAGAAGGGAAAGGGACGATGAGTCCACGGGGACAGTGGTAAGGATGGGGTCCACAACAGGACCCCATGTGGCTCCATGCTGGACAAGCCCCTCTCCACCACAGGAGGAGGCAGGTGGGACGGGGTGGCAGCTCCACAGACCCCTGCCTGGCCACGCCGTGCCACAGGGCTCGTCCTTCCCCCAAGCCCCAGCTCGCCGGCCAGGCGCCTACCTGACGCATAGCCAATCATGAAGAGCAAGTAGACCAGGAGGAAGCGGAAAAGGTCTTTGAAGAGGATCTGCAAGTGATGGAGAGGGGGCTGAGATGTGCTGGACCGCAGCACCCAGCCGTGTGCTGGGGCACCATGGCTGAGCCATGCTCAGGGACAGCAGGGCTGAGAGCAGGGCCTTGGTGAGCCCCAAGAAACCCTAAAGAAAGCATGGAGGACCCTCCTGTTGGGCCACGCATCCATAGGAGAACCAGCCCAGCTGGGGAAGGAGAAGATGCCTCGACCCCACCGGACCTTCTGGATCATGATGCTGTAGGTCCCTGTCAGCTTGAGCCCCCGGGTGAAGTACAGCGCGTTCATCCAGCCCAGAACCAGCGCGAAGACCATGACGGCCAGGTACGCCTCGATGCCACCCAGGTACAGCCCCGCCGTGACAATCACCAGCACTGAGTAGATGAAGCTGGAGGAGAGCCAGCGTCAGACCCTGCACCGACAGCCACCACCAGCTACCGCCCCTTGCAAGCGCCGGGGTGCTGTGGCCTGGGGGGGGGGCGGGGGTTCCCCACGTACTAGAGCAGCTGGAAGGAGCCGTCTATGAAGAAGGAGTTGATGCCTGGGCACTTCTTCATGAACAGATCTTTGATCTGGGGAAGAGAGGGAGAGGTTGGGGGGGTTCAGGGGATCAAGCCCCTGCACAGCAGGGTCCTGGTGTCTGGGAGCATCGCGGCAGGGGCTGATGCCCTGGGACAGGGGGCTGTCGCCCTCGAGTCGCTCCTTGCATGGAGACCATGAGGGCCCAGCTGTCCCACGGGAGGACCCCCCCGCCTCACCACACTGACGTTTGTGAAGAAGAAGAGGATGCCGGTGAGAAGGGTGATGATCTCCCCGGCCAGGCGCAGGTAGTCGACGGTGGTAGTGTACGGGTAGGGGGGCTGCAGGGAAAGGACAGAGCTGAGCTGCTCCACCATCCCAGGGCAGGCAGGGCTGCTTGGGGCAGAGACCCAGCAAACCCCCCTGCCAGGAGGCGCTGGCCCGTGGGGCTGTGCCACGGGACTCACGGTGCCTTCCATGGGGCGGTAGTAGGCAACGAGGGTGAAGATGACCATGGCGCAGAGGTAGGAAACCACACTGATGTAGAAGGAGACAGCCCCAAACTTGCGCCACTTGTCGCGCAGCAGCTCGTTGATGGGCTCCACGGCCAACATCTCATGGCGGTTCTGGTGGGACATGAGCGCTGTCAGCAGGGACCTGGCCCTGTGGACCCCCCAGCCCTCCCCGGCCCCTGCGCACCTCGATCTTGCTGTTGTAGACAAGGATCTCCAGCACGGACACCTCCTCCCCGCAGGTGTCCAGCGAGGAGAGGTCGTAGAGGGAGGAGTAGACGGGGCCGTACGCCCAGTCCTTGAACTTCCGCGAGAGGTGCCGGGCATCCTCGTCCGTGATCTCCCGACGGATGATGTGCTGGAAGATCTGCCGGAGGGAGGACCACTCACCCACGGGCCGACCTGTACGCAGCCCCCACCTGCTCGGGGCACCCCGCTCTCCTCCCACCCCACCCCAGGCACATCCCCTCCAACCGCTGCACACCCCAACCCACCCCCTGCACCCCTGGGGGGCTCCCGGGGTGCAGGGACACCATCGCAGCCGGCAGCCCCCCCAGGATGCTGCAGCTTCTGCATTTTTAACATACCCCCCGCCCACACCACAGGAGGAAGAGGGGAAAGGATGGGATGAGCCAAGGACCTGGGGTTAATTAGGGAAAGATTAATTAGCCAGGTTAATAGGCTGCATGTGCAGGTTTCCAGCATCACCTGCAGAGGGAAGCCGTGCCGCTCGCTGCTGGCTGGGACATGCACTGAGTGCGACAGGGCTCAGCTGAGAGCTGACAGGGGCTCAGCCCTTGCAGCGGGGGACAGCAGGGCCCCAGACTGGGGGCAGGGGGGTGTCACCGTACCCCGATCTTGCCGGTCTTGGCAGCCATCATGAGGGGGGAGAGGCCGTCGTTGTTGAGCAGCGCCTCCAGGTTGGTGTCGGGGAAGAGCTTGGCACACTTGACGAGGAGCAGGTCGTACATCTTGGTGACGAACTTGGTGTTCTCGCGGGTGTTGTCGGCGATGGCGACCAGGGCGTGCAGCACGGTGTTGCCGCGGGAGTCCTGGCGCCGCAGGTCCGCCTGCTTGTGCCCGTTCTCCGTCAGGTAGTGCACGATGTGGGGCTGGTTGGTGCAGGCGGCCAGCGAGAGGGGCAGCTCGCCTGCGGGGACAGCATGTCGTCGGGGTGCCTGTCCCCCTCGCCCTGCCACGGGGCCAGCCCCGGGGCTCACCCGGTCCCCCTGGGCGACCCGCCGGCTCCCTCCCCGCTCACCGAAGTAGAAGTAGCCGCCCTCGTCCTTGGGCTGGAAGAAGCGTCCGCGGGCCTGGGCGTGCACGTCCGCTCCCTTCTCCACCAGCAGCTCCACGTAGTGCTTGCAGCGGCGCTCGATGGCGATGTGCAGGGCTGTCTGACCTGCGCCGCCGGCGCCCATCAGCCCCCACCTCGCCCTACGACGTCCATCGGGTCCCCAGCCTTCCTGGGGTACCTGCTGCTCCTGTCCCCGAGCCCCCCCAGAGCCCTCCAGCCTCCTCAGGGTCCTCACTGCTCTGGTCCCCAAGCCCTCCAGCATCCTCCATCCTCCCCAGGGTCCCTGCTGCTCCGGTCCCCGAACCTCCCGGGGTCCCCCATGGCCGGGCAGGGCCAGCGGTGGCCCCACGCCCGCCTACCTCGGTAGTAGACATCCCTGAAGGGCGAGTTGATGAACTCCCGCATGTTGCCCGTCTTCTCAGCGATGTCCAGGAGAAGGGGGATGGTGTCATTCCTGCCCCCGCTCAGGTTGAGCAGCGCCTTGGGCAGGCAGGTCTTCCCCGTGGAGGGCTCTGGGAGCGGAAGGTGTTGAGGGGGGGGCCAGGGTGAACCCCCCCCAGGCTACGGGGGTGCCCAGCCCCTCACCCCTGCACTCCCTGGCCAAATCCCCAGCTCAGCCCAGGCAACGGGTGCCACAGCCCCTCATGCCGGTGCTGTGCATCAGCATCCCCGCGGGGACACGGGGACCACCGGTGGCCCAGCACAGCCCTGGTATCATGGGGGTCCCAGGGCAAGGCCAGCCCCAGGTGTTCACCTCGAAACTCCTCATCTGTGAGGCGCTTCTTGTGGGTGAGGAGGAAGGAGAGGAGCCCATCCAGGCCGGCTGGGGACCCCCGGGAGACGATGTCGAAGAGGATGGGTCTGTTGAAGACCTTGAGGACGGGGGGTGGGTTGGGAGCCGGCCCCTTCGTGCCCGGTGCCTGCTTCCTGCGGGAAAAGCGCCAGCGCTGGGGACCGGAGACGCTGCCTCGGTTTCCCACTGGTGCAATGAGCTTGATGTGACTCAGCTGCATGGGGAGGGGGGTCCCCCAGCTCCACACCCACAGCAGCCCACTGCTCCCAGCATCCCACCTCCCAGTATCACCCACGGGGGGCTGGTGGGTGCCTTGCCAGCTCCCCTCTGGGTGCTGCAGCATTTTGGGCCCCCAGCTGTGCCCCCCAGCTGTGGGTTCGGCCACGCTCCAGTGCCGCGCGTGAAGCCAGACCGGTCGGAGCAGTCGGCGGCAGCGGGACAGGCTGGGGACAACCGGCCGGCTCCGGGCACGGGGAATGGGAGGAGGAGGGACAGTGGCTGCCCCAGCCAGGGATCTCCGGGGCTGGGGGCACATGGGGCATCCCAGCCCCCTCCACCCGCCTGCATCCCTGCCCACCCAGGGGACCGAGCTCCCCCCGAGGCACAGGGACACCCTGCTGCCCCGAGCCAGGCTGCACCCCCGGGGTGGGGACAGTGGCTGGGGGCCACGGCAGCCGCCCCAGGTGCCCGGCACAGAGGGGCATTGTGTGCCCGGCCGCGGGCTGGCCCCCCCCCGGCTCCGGTTTCCTGGCGCAGGAGGGTGGAGGCCCTCCTGAAAAGCCCTTTCATGCCGGGGAGCCAGACGTCCGCACCGGCCAGGGGAGCGGCTGGGCGCACAGAGCCTCTTTCACGGCGCCGGCAAGGGGGAAGGGGAGCCATGCTCCCGGCCCCACGGCACCGTGAGGCTGCAGACCCACACCACGGCACGGCACGGCACAGCCCAGCGCTGCCACTGGGACAGGCACCCCCTCATCCCAAAGTGCCACTCCAGGTGCCACAGGGGGGGGGTCTGTCCCCGTCGCCAGCTGCCTGGCACCCCCATACCCGCGGTGCTGCACCCAGCGCGCCCGGGGTGTCCCCCACCCCATCGCTCCCCGCCAGCACTGGGGTGCACGGGCATCCCCGAACTCACTCTGCGACCCTCCTGCGCCAGCGCTTGTTCTCGCTGGGGTGGTGGCGGTAGGTGCCGTAGTCAAAGAGGGAGTCCATGGGGGCTTTCTTGGGCGCGGGGACCACGGCCGACTCGTAGATGGTGGACTCCAGCAGCTCCATGGGCTTTGGGGGGCCTTTCCGGAAGGCGCCGTGGAATTTCATGCGGAGGTTTTGCTTTCCATCCCCAGCACCGGGGGGGCCCCGGGCTGCCTCGGCGGAGGACGGGGTGTCCTCGCTCTCGAACAGGTTGGCCAGCGAGGAGAGCGGGAAGGAGTCGTTCTGGAGGGACCCGTCATCCCCCGGGCCCTCCCCGGCATCACCGCCAACGGCGCGTGGGGGGTCTTCAGCGTCTGCCATGCTCCCTGGCCAGAGGGACGGGAACGAGCAGCCTGGGCGGCTGCAACCCCCAGCTCCTTCCCCGAGAGCAGGAGACCTGGCAGAGGAAAACCCAGCGTCATCCCCAAATAACTCCTGTCCCTCCCCATCCTCTCCCACGGGGCACGATGCCCCTGCGCGGGAACAGGTCCGTCTCCGACCCCAGCAGCAGTTGGGAGCCCCCCCAGCCCAGGGTCTCCTGGCCTGCCCCTCTCCTCGACGCCCACCTACCCGGCCCTGGGGACCCCTCACATCTGCGGGGCCCCCGCTGGCTGCAGCGCTGCCGGCTTCAAAGCGCAGCCGGGATGGGTGAGGGTGAGCCCGGCCCCGCTGTCTCTCCCCGCTGCGGTCAGCTTGGGTGCAGCCCAGGACAGGGCACAGAGCAGACCCTGTGCGCTCCCATCTGCCGCCCAAGGAAAGAAAACATTCCTGGGATACACCCTGCGCCTTGGGAAGTGCCTGCAGGCGGTGGGGAGCTGCCACCGCAGCGGGGCTGGGAGCAGGACCGGGGCTGGTCCCCGATGCCCCACCGCTTCCGCAGCCACGGGGGGCTCGGTGGGAGCTGGCCCTGGGTGCCCGCGGTGCCACGCTGGGCACCGGGAGGGGGACAGATGCGGCACAGGGGGGCCGCAGCCCGCGGGAAGGCAGGAGCAGCGGTTAGGACAAGAAATTACGGGTTTAGGTTGCCCAGAGGGAGACGGGATTGCAGGCGAGCCACGCTACCACCACGGAGAGCAAAGCACCGCACCGTGCCACCAGCACCGCCGTGCCCTGCCCGCCAGGTCCCTCCGGGCAGGCAGCGATGGCAGGGGCACGGACAGGCAGGGCAGTGACCCCGGGTTGTCCCCCAGCCCCACTTTCCAAGAAAACAGGCCCGTGGAACGCATCAGCGTTAAGGCTCAGACCAGCTCCTGCCTCTGGGGAGCTCAGCCCTCCCTGCGGGTCCCGGGACAGAAAAAGCAGCCGGGAAACGTATCATTTTCTGCTGGGCTGCAGCTTTGTACAACAAGCCATAATGGCAGGCTGGGCCCTCCCGGGGCAGGCAGGGATCTCTGCCGGATAACGTGCTTCTAATTAGGCAGCACGACCCATGGCAGCCCCGCGGCGAGGGCACACCATGCTCACACTGACACGGGGGACGAGGGCTGCAAACAGTCCCAAAATCCTGCAGCAGAAGGGGGCCCTCCGGCAGCGGCGTCCCCGCCACCTCCGCGGGGGACACCCAGCGGGGACGGTGCAGCCCCGGGAGACGCGGGGCGAGCCGCAGAGCTGACACCGCTTCTCCTCCTCGCTGACTTTCCTGCCATCCCCCTCTCTGCAAGAAATTCCACAAGCACCTGCCAAAGCCCGCAGGTCCCACACCCTGACCCCGGGCAAACACGGGCCCTCGCATGGCCGATTGGTCCTGGGACAACGGAGCAGAGGGGACTGCCAAGCACGCCAACCCCGCGGGCTGTGCAGGGGGACCATGGGGACAGAGCACCTAACTCCTCAGCTGTGCTGGGAATCCCAGCCCCCGGACAAGCATAGCTTTAGGGAAAAGCCCAAACACGGCATGGGCTGTCACACGCGGCCAGAGCCCAGGGCAGAGCCAGGAAGCCACCGGCACAGGACACTGTTCCCTGTAGGAAGCGGCTGGGGACTCGGATGGGTGGCAGGCAGCCCTGGGGATGCTCACGAGGCCGGGGCCCGGGGATATGTGGGGCAGAAGCGAGGGGACAAGTGGAAAGGGCAGGTGGAGCCGTGACCGGCGCTGCAGCCAGCGACTGGGGCAGGAAGCTCGTGTCGGAAACGCCGAGCTCTCCGGCCGGTGCCGTCAGCCCGGGCACTCCCACGGGCACAGCCACTGCCAGGAAAGGTGTTGTCAATGGGGTTTTATTTGGCTTGTTAGTTATTTAAGTTTTTTATTTTTCATACTTCCTCACCCCATGGAATAAATGAGTCAAGGCGCAGCTCACCGCGTGCTGCGGCTCGCCCGCACGGCCCCGGCTCTCACATCCAACACAAACTCCCCCGTCCGCCCCCCGACATGCGCTCCCACCTCTCCCCAGCTTGCCACCAAGTTACCTCCCACTCAGACCAGTATCCCCAGTTAGTCCCCCCAAATCCAGCCCATCACAGGGGCACAGATGCCGGCGTTGACACCGGGAGGTGCAGGGACATGCCCTGGGTGGGCATCAGGGAGGATGCCCCATTAGTGGGTGGTGCAGACTTTGCCACATTAAAGTGTTCCTCAAACTAAAGCATGAAGGGCTCCGGGTAGGAGTGAATCACTGAAACCACATCGTGTTCAGGTTCAGCCCTGGTGGAAACGCTCATCCGGAGCGAAGCAGCCACCTTCCAAAGTAAACTGCGCCGCCGGGGCTGCGCTCACCTGGGTGAGGACCATGCACTTGGCGTGGGCCAACGGATGGACTTCAAAGCTGTTGGTAACTCCTTTCCCAAAGGGAATGCACCCAGCACCTCACCCTCAGAACAGTGAGCCCCCAAATTGGCCAGACAGGTCAGGACCCCCGGTGGTGTCACAGGGAGCCCTGGCAGCTGCACCCTGCCTTGCCAAGCACATCCCGCAGCCCTGTTCTCACCCAGGGGGCTCCATCCTACCCTGGTCCCCGTGTCCTGCCGCAGGGGCTCCATCCTGCTCCGATCCTCGTGTCTGGTCCCGGGAGATCCATCCTACCCTGGTCCCTGTGTCCTGCCCCGGGAGATCCATCCTAACCTGGTCCCTGTGTCCTGCCCCGGGGGCTCCATCTTGCCTTGGTCCCTGTGTCCTGCCCCAGGGGCTCCATCCTATCCTGGTCCCCGTGTCCTGCCCCGGGGGCTCCATCTTGCCCCGATCCCCGTGTCCTGCCCCGGGGGCTCCATCTTGCCCCGATCCCCGTGTCCTGCCCCGGGGGCTCCATCCTACCCTAGTCCCCGTGTCCTGCCCCGGTCCCTGTGTCCTGCTCCAGG
>VYZM01021248.1:0-30588 GCA_013398915.1 Dromas ardeola | reverse complement strand
GGGTGAGGGGATTCACCCAAACCCGGCTTTTTCTCCTTAAAAATTTTATAGATTTGTGTGCGATAGCACAAAATAAACCCGTTGTGCGGCCCGCCCTCCCCCCCCACCCCGTAGGGCTCCCTGGGGTCCGGGACTTCGAGGGCGGGCGGGGGTCCTGCAGCTCGGGGGGCACCGGCCGCAGCGTCTGCGTGTGGGCCAGCGCCTGCGGGGGGGACATGTCAGGGGGGGGGACGAGGAGACTCCGGGGAGCTCTGGCGAGTTGCGGAGGCACCCGGTGTCTGCGCCCGCGGGGTGTCCGCCTTCTTCCCATCTTCCCTCACCAAACTTTCTAGTTTCTATTGAATGCGACGTTCGTGGTACTAAATAATCCTCTTGTCAGCTTGCATCAAGTGTCCGGGTCTCGCTTCTGCTCATCCCTGCACCTGGCGAGCTCGAAAACACCGAGACCTTGAAACACGCACACCATAGCTAGCTATGAAATAAAATAAGTATTTTCAAAAATTCAGACACCGAGTCTTCCAAAAGTGCAGTTTTGCCAGGCATTAGAAGATAAATGAGTCCCTTGTCGCTCAAACCAGGACAAACGAGCCCAGAACCAGCTTACCCGGCGTAACGTCCCCACCCCGCTCCGTCCCCCGCGTACACGGACCCCGAGAGCGGGCACGCCCAGCCCGGCCTGGCCCGAGCTGCTCCTGCCACCAGCTCTCAAAAAAGGGGCTGCAGTTTCCCCCTCTCCCTCTTCACAGCTTCTCCCCCGCCGCGGCCGCTCGCAGGCTCACCGCCCGGCGGGCCGGGACGTGTCAGGGAAGGGGCGCGCTGGCGGCCTCGCCGTTCGGGCAGCGCTGCGAACCGTTGCATAGAGCGGGGCTGTGAAGAAAACAGGGGGAGCCCCCGGGACGCCGGGGGTGGACTCACCACCGCTGCCGAGTCCGGCGCCCGAGAAAGCCCCGTCCCCGCGCTCGCCCGCTGGGCGGCGGCGCAGGCGCGAGGTGGGGCGGCCGCGGCGACCGCCCCTCAGCCATGGCGGACGAGGAGCTGGAGGCGCTGCGGCGGCAGCGTCTGGCTGAGCTGCAGGCCAAGCACGGGGTAAGGCGCGGGGCCGCCCGCCTCGCTTCCTGCCGCCGGGGGCTCGCCGGGCACGGCAGCCCCCGGTCTTTCCGGGCCTGTGTGGCGGCCGCCTCTCGGGAATGCAGGAGGGGGAGCGGCGGGGAGGAGGGGGTGCGCCTTGAGGAGGCCTCGCCATGAATAAAGGCTTGGGCTAGGGGCCGGGGGGAGCGGGGGCGGCTCGGCCGTGCCCGGTGCCTTGGCTGGAAACGTTGCCGACTGCGGCCTCGGTGATCGGGGGGGGTGCGGCCGCCGGGCCCCCAGCGTCGTCTCCGGTCCTCCGGGGCGCCTGGGGCCTGCCTCCTCCTGCCTGCCTTGGGTGCCTCGGCCGCTGCCGCGGAAGGCTCAGCGCGTATGCGCTCCTCCCTTCCCGACCGTCCTCCGTGCCGCTCGCGGTCCTGCGGGTTCGCAGCGTCAGCCTTTCCAGCCGTCCCCGTTCTCGGGGCTGAGGCGCCTCGGTCTGTGCCGCCGTTCCTGTGAAAGTTCCTTCCATACCTACGATCAGCCTCATTACCTCTCTCCGTATGGTTTCCCGTTCTGCTTTCACACTTTGAAATGTTACTTATAAAATTTGAGGTGTAGATTAAACATAAAGTTCAGAGGTTTTGCTCTCTTTTTTCTTTTTTTTTTGTTACTTGCTTCTGAATAGTCATCTCGGCTGTCTGTATTAGTCCCAAAATACCATGCTAGGGTTGTGTTTTCTTCTGTATTGATGAATATTTGAAGTGTTACATGAATTTCATTTGTCCTTGGCTTACTTTAATGGGTTTAAAATGCTTTTGTCCATTTTCTGGGCTTTGGGAAAGTTTATTATCTTAGACCTAACAGGAAAGCCTTTTAATATCCAAACCGACAATAGTCTCCGGATAGATCCAATAGCACTCATTGCACTAGTCTGCGTTATGGCTTTGTGAGGAAACCATGGTAGGGCAGATTTATTTGCTAGGGCAGCAGATTCTTATTTTCAGGATCTCGTCCATGGTCAGGCGAGTTTAGCAGCCAGGTTTAGCTTACGTTGACTCTGCTGAAATATTTAAACTTACTATCCTGTATGGAATGTTTTTGGGTGATCATGTTTATTCTGATCTCATTCTGTAGGATACTTCCGGTGATCCATCGCAACAGGAAGCAAAACAGAGGTATCAATGAGAACTATTGCCTTACAATGACAATGAGAACTATTGTCTTACATCTAATAGTTTTGAACCTTTGGGTTTTTTTTATTTTTTTTGGATATTTAATTTCTTTGTAACACTCACCTGATTTTTTTTGTTGTTGTTATTGGAAGAACCACCAACAAAGAATCTGAAACGTCAAAGATTTAATCCAAGCATAGCTAAAATCTGATTGAGCCAAGTGTGACTCCCAAGCCATGACTCTCTTGGATGATCTACAACAGCCGTCAGGCAGCCTGAACCCTGACTGGGGAGAGAGGACGTGGGGGAGAACAGCAGTAGCAACTCATTTTCGCTTTGGGACTCACTTGAGTGCAATAATCTCATGACCCTTAGTGATATAATAGGATGTTCTGGGGAAGCACCATCACTCCCACTGTCATCTCCTTCTGGAACTCAGAAACCTTGGCTTTTCAGGGTTGGTCAGAAGAAAATCTTGAAGGCTGGCAGAATTCTTCCCAAACTGGAGTTTTGTTCGAGTGACGAGTTTGGATTTGGCTCTGTTAGTGCAATGGGAACATGCTTTCCTAATTGAATTGATTTTTTTGGGGACAGCTATTGCAGTTAAAAATACGAAACAAAACGATTCGTACCAGAGCTTAGTGTGGAAATAGCATTTAGTATTTGCACGAAGTAGAAAATTGAAAATGAGTATTTAAAGAGCTAGACTTTGCACAGTCAAAGTTTGTATTAACTGAAATGCATACTGACAGTTTTGCAAATACTTAGTTAAATACTATATGTATATGAAGACTTATTGAAAAATTCTAAATAAATAGTGAGGTTTGGTTCTGTCTTGCAATTGCATGGACTATATACCTTATGCCTGCTCTACCATACACTGCCTTTGGTGAAATTCCATATGGAACTGAATGCAGAATCTTTACAGTGGGTAGCATGGCTTTTGTCTTTAAGATGTATTAATATGCAGTAATGAGGTGTAAGCAGTAAACTCCATCTTGATTTCTTGGATTTCTTTGTTGTCAGCTATGTAACTTTGTCAATATACACAGAGCTATTCATGACAGAAAATGCTATAAAAGAAAGCATGTAAATGTAAGGTTTGAAGTAACCTCAAGAAGACCTCACATGAATTGAAAGTCTTCTGTAATTTTGTGGTTTGTGCATATTATTTTAGGTATTTGAAATCCCACTTTTAATGTGTGGCTAACTTTTCATTACAGGGAAGCAGAGATAAGAAATACTATTTTAGCTCAAGTTCTAGATCAAGCAGCTCGTGCAAGATGTAAGTATCCAAGTAACTTTCTAATAAAAAAATCTCATTTCGTGTACTCCAGTGCTGCTCAAATAAAGCACATATGTGTTTGTATAGAGGCCAGACTAGAAAAATACTGTTACTGATGGGAAGACAAAACAATTACAGCTTTTCAGTTGGTGATATTGATGATTGCAGGGGAGGGGTTAACTGACATATGAATGATGATAGCTAATCAAAATATTTTTTTAATTAGGAACAAATATTTAAAAATAGGGAATATAACTACCTTGTGTCTTTATTTTACATAAATGTAAATGCCTTTTTCAATTTATTTAATGACCCTGGCATGAAGAAGACGGTTTCATAGGGACATTTGTCACTTTTTAGTTACGAGTGAAGGTATTTGAGTATGTTTTAAAACAAAATGAACGGAGCCTGTTTTTGTTGCAGTAAGCAATTTAGCACTTGTGAAACCAGACAAAGCAAAAGCAGTAGAGAATTATCTTATACAGATGGCAAGATTTGGACAGCTACCTGGAAAGGTGAGTTACGTTTTTCTAATTCTTTCTCACATATATGCATTTTCAAACCTAATTCACTCTGGAAAAGGGATGTTTTTAATATGAAAAAGGCAATTGAGAGCTTTAAATATTATTATATAATTACATCAAACGCCTTTTATAAGAAGGGAAAGTATGATTCAGTTGTTGGATACTAACCATCTCAGAATGTGTTTATACGGCTTTTCTTTTGCTTTCTCAGGTATCAGAACAAGGTTTGATAGAAATACTTGAAAAAGTGAGTCAGCAAACAGAAAAGAAAACAACGGTAAAGGTAAGCTTTATTTTCTAAATGTCATTTTAATTTGTTATAAAATAGAGCAGAAAAATTGCGTGTATTGGACCATTTCGTTTCAGGGCAGAACTTAACTTCGTATTTACCACCTCTCTAACCTAGACTGTTAAATGCTGGGATTAAATCATAGCAGTCCTTATCAATAGTAAAATTTGCAGATGCTGGCATCGGGATATCAGCCTTCACTCGTGAGGCAGATCACCCTGTGTTTGTCCTGTGCCATTATGCTAGGCAGGGACTCAGGGGGGAAGGCGGGTGATGGGGTGAATGTTCTGCTCCCATGTAATACATTCATTGTGAACTGCGTGGAATTTGAAAGGCTTGCTCTATGTTGGATTTACTGTGACCCTTCTATTTTCACATTACATATTTCATTTTAGTTCAACAGAAGAAAAGTATTGGATTCTGATGAAGAGGATGATTATTAATACTACTATAAGACTTGCTGCCAAAAAAAAGGCCTGGAAAAAGGCAACATTCTTTCATCAGGCAGAATGCAAGATCTGAAAGTGTTTACGCTTATTTACTTTTTTTTTTTTTTTTACAAAAAGGCAAACAAATGAACTTGTAAAATAAATCTGAGAAGGGGATTTTATAATTTAAATTTTTGTAGTATAAGAGACTGAGCAGTAGGATTCCCCACTGCTTCGTTAGCATGAACATTTTGTTGCCCCTTACTCGGTGTGTAAGCTATGCTTTCAGCAACTACACACACTTAACTTGTGGCTATTGGAGATACTGTAACGTGGAGAGGAGCCAAGTGCAAAGCTGGGAACAGCCACTCTCTCCAGTTGAGAGACTTACCTCCAGGCTCTAAGTCACAGAAGTGCTAGGAACGAGATTTCCTGAGCCCCTGTCCAGCAGCTCACTGGCTCTCAAGTCCTTACTGGAAATTTATAAAATAAAGTGAAGGTATCAAAGTAGTGTTTGAATCAGAGAACTTGATGCCAGGCAGTCTGTGTAATGAAACTGTAACCAGCATACAATTGAACTGTTCCCCTATGAAATAATCAGGCTATCTCAAAACAAGCAAGTTAACGGTGTAATACAGCACTGTTCAGACACTTGGTATCATATATTCTTAAAACTACCTCCATTTTTATCAAATGGCTGGGGTGTTTCTTACCTTGAAAAAAAGACCATTTTCCTAAACTTTCTGCAACTCCTGCATGCATAAAGTAAAACTGAACTTGTGCTACACGTTTATTCAAAAATATGGTTATGGAAATATGTAGGATAAATACTGTAATGCGCTGATAAACACTCTACGATCACAAAACCCTTTTCTGACATAACAGGAACGTGTATGATCCCAACTGCAGTGTTTTTTTGGAAATGAATAAAATTCTTTAAAGTGAGCACTAGAGGGTGTTTTTCATCTTGTGTGAATGTGGTTGAAAAGTATTTAAACAGTTGTTAAAATTTGTTTCATTTGGACTAGACTGGGTATTTTGCTTGTCTACATTGGTAATTAGGATTCCTTAACTTTAGTAATATTGTGGGTGTATGCTAAGTTTCTTTAGACTAATGACCCTTGACCAGTACGAAGAGTTTCAAGCCAAGATGTGTCAAGAGCTAGTTTAAAAGTTTTATCGTTAGGGCTACAGATAGTCCTAAACATCCATGCTTCATATTCCCATTCCTAAATTTATCAAATTTGACTTATAACAACCTGAGCTTTATTGCATTGCTGTTCTTCTAAAAAGGCTGCTCCAGAATCTTCGTTGTCAAAATGTGCGGTAATGCTTTGGATTTATTTTAACTTTCAACCTTTTGGCAATGAAACTGAAGAGTACAGTAACGTGCTTTGCAGACACATGGCAAGTGTCATGAAGTTGACTTATTTGCACTACAGGTTGCCAGGGGAAGCTTCCAGGGGTACTCCCTTCAAATCCTATTTCAGCTTAGCCTTTGGTGATCCTATTTTTGAATATTGAGGTATTTTTTTAGTTACAAGCTTGCTTAAGCATGTCAAAGGAAACTTGCAAACTATTTAATTTACGTAAATAATTTGTTAGTGTCATCTTTCTGTCATTTAGATTCTAGTGGAACTGCTTGACATTTAAGTCGTTTGGGTTTTTTTATACATACACTATACATACAGAATGTCTGGAAATAAGCTTTATCCTAGACTGAATGCTGAATAAAACTGAAGGGTAGCTCGGTCACTTAAAATAGCCTCAGGTTCACAAGGACAACTGTTCTGATACTGTAATAGAATAGAAAACTCGGGTTAATTTAATAAATTTGTACTTTTTCTATAAAACTCTAAAGAAAAAAATATTCTCCTGTTAGATGTCTTAAAATACAGATTTTGTTACAAATTACAGTAGGCAATATGCACCAAGTCTGCATTAAGTTACCTTAGTAAGCTACTACATTTTTTTTTTCTTGCAAATTTTGTATTTCTTTGGGGAGGGAGTTTTTCAAAGGCAAGAGATACTTCAAAGCCTGGCCCATTCTTAAATTTTAAGAGTAAAATTAACCAATAATTACATAACCATTCATATCAGGGCTGAAACGTGGAAGCGTTGAAGCTTTTTCATCACTCATGTAGACTACAACAAAGTACTTCATGCTTAAAATTTAAGTGTGGAACAAGTTATTTTCCCTGAACTGTTGTATTCAAAATTTGCTTTTAATAGAAAAAAGCTAGTAACTAAATTCAGAGTTCACATCCTCTGATACTTATCTCTAACCTTTTCAAAGTTATTAAGTGAGCTAATCTTAAAACCTGTTTCCAAAGCTATTCAACAGCACTATGCTTATTATTAAGGATTAAGAAAAAAGTCTCGATGCTGAACATGGTGTCCTTGTGCTTACCTCCTGTTTGGTAGTTACAGCACCTTCTTCTGTGCTTATACTCTGTAGCGTAGTATCACTGGTATTAAAAAGCTAATAAACTGATTTTTCTCATCCATATTGTCAAGAAGTCTTAAGAATCATACAGTTAAATACATAGTATAATTAAAACACAAGCAAAATTTTCACTGTGTAGTTTGGAAATTGGATCTATGAAAGTTCACATATATCTTAAACTTTCTAAGTAATATGTAGCTTATTTTTGCTACGAGTAAGGATAAGTGCCTTACTCTAGGTCATCCTTATAGTATCAAAAGAAAAAAAACTTGCTCATATCTCTTTTGGTCTTTTGGCTTGTAATAGCTGAACATCCATCCTACTCTTTTTTTTTTTTTAATGGAAAGGTAGAGCTAGAGAAGGAAGTTATGTGAAAGCATTCAGTTTCACTAACAACTTTATATTGTACACCTCTATGCCTTAAATCCAAAACCAGACAAGCTACTAATAGTACTCCATGAACATAGGAGGGAAGAAGGTCGTATTGGACTTGAGAGTAAATTCCAACACATCCCTCAATTTACACACACCAGGTGGTCTTCAAACATCTACAAAAACAAAAGCAAGGAAATCTGCGTAAAAAACTCAAGCTTTTTAAAAAGCACTCAGAGAAAACAACATGTTCAAGAGTTATTTTACTAGTTTTTTTCTTTCCATCATTTGGCACAAATCCAAGGCACATTAGAAAATCAGATGAACTGATAAATTATTAGAAAAATAAACACATGACCCTCATCTCTAAATGTCTGTGTGCGCGCTTACTGCACGTTTTGCCTCTTAGATTAAAAAATTATTTGAAAAAATCAACAGTATTGTCTTCCAGCTTTGTACTTTGCCAAGCAGTTTACTAATACCACAGTTAAAAGAAATAGAATTATTCATACAAATAGCTTATGAAATAAAATGCAAGCTGGACGTGATGAGCCAAGAATAAAAGTTACTGCGCTTAGAAACCTGGCTTGTGCTATTTACACATTCTCCTACCATAACCGAAACAGTTAGGCAATGAAGTCCAAATCTAAGCAGCCGTCTCATAGGTACTTGCGAGCTTTCAATTCTTCAGTGATCATCTCTAGGAATGAGGTAATATTTGGCCTATTCCAACAAATGCTTACTGATGGGACCTTGACAGGCTGGAGAGGTGGGCCCATGCCAACCTCATGAAATTCAACAAAACCAAGTGCACGGTCCTCCATCTGGGTCGGGGCAATCCCAAGCACCGATATAGGCTGGGCAGTGCCTGGCTTGAGAGCAGCCCTGAAGAAAAGGACTTGGGGGCACTGGTGGACGAGAGGCTCAACATGAGCCGTCAGTGTGCACTTGCAGCCCAGAAAGCCAATCGTATCCTGGGCCGCATCAAGAGAAGCGTGGCNGGCCACGAGGATGATCAGAGGGCTGGAGCACCTCTTCTGCGAAGACAGACTGAGAGAGCTGGGGTTGTTCAGTCTGGAGAAAAAAAGGCTCCGAGGCGACCTCATTGTGGCCTGCCAGTATCTTAAGGGGGCCTACAAGAAAGCTGGTGAGGGACTTTTTAGGATGTCGGGTAATGGTAGGACTAGGGGGAATGGATTAAAACTAGAGATGGGCCGATTCAGAATGGACGTTTGGAAGAAGTTCTTCACCATGAGGGTGGTGAGACACTGGAACAGGTTGCCCAGAGAGGTGGTGGAAGCCCCATCCCTGGACATTTTTAAGGCCAGGCTGGATGGGGCTCTGAGCAACCTGGTCTAGTGGGAGGTGTCCCTGCCCATGGCAGGGGGGTTGGAACTAGATGATCTTTAAGGTCCCTTCCAACCCTGACAATTCTATGATTCTATCTGAGAAGTGCATTTCGTAATTGGAATTTCACCTTTTTAGAGAGCAATCTGGAGCAGGCTCCTAAGCAGCAGTTTTGTCTGCAAATGTTGCCCAGGTTCAGAATCATGAATATTTGTGCATTTTTGCATGACCTGCTTTAGAGGAAGAAAAGAAACCAAATAAAACAACTTAAAACACTTTTGTCCTCATACATGTCCTTATACATGCTTGCTTCTGCAATTTTTTTTTTTTAATTAGGCTGTGAACAGTGAGTGCAAAGTTTAGCTTTGTCAAGGGCTCTCTACTTTTTCCAAGTATCTTGGCTCCTGTGTAACAAGTTGATCTTGCAGGTCCAATACAGGGGAGCATTGCAAAGAAATGAGCAAGGATTACATCCCTTCACGTTAATAGCATGTATAAACTTCTAATGTGGCGTCACAGATGTTATGGACTATTGTTTTCCCAGCTACCGGAATATACAGAAATACATACTATAACAGCTTGTAACATTACAATAAAAATAGAGACATTTCAATTACCTTTGGCAATAAATACCTTATTATCCAATATATCTTTTTTTATATATATATAAATATATATATTTATGTATGCTTATCCAATGTAGTGATAAAAAATGAAAATGCAAAAATTATTCAAAGACTCTTAAAAACAAAGTGGATGTCTGAAAAATACAATACAGGGTTTGGTTTAGTTTACTGTCACATACAATTTTTTACTAAGTGCTAAGTAGAATAGGAAAGCAGTTTTGCTGTCTACATCTCGGTACGTCCCTGTTTGTTGAGATCAGTAATGCTCTGGCCGTGTAGTTCCCTCCAACATAAACAGAGGATTCAGTCTTTGAAAGTGCCAGGAACATTCTGGTTCTGCTGAAGAGGGATCCTCGCGTTCCGTTCTGAGGGCAGGCTTGCAAATATCACTGAATTCTCTGATACACAGTGAAGGCTTATTGACATTAACAACACCTAGTTCCTCAGCTTTCAACATCAAACTCATGCCTCCTTGTCAATGTTTTGAAAGCAAGTCATCCCAGCAGTCTCTTGATTGTGAAATACTTGGTTTTCTAGGGCTGGATAAACTATCGCTGACATTCTCCGCTGGAAGTGTCACATTAACAGTGTGTCTTCGGTGCATTAATTTACTCCTGTGAGGAACTTCTATCATGTCATCATGTTTCACAAACTCACCACTGCATCCTGTGTCAGTAATCTTAACTTTGCTCTGGTCCAGCGTTTCAACGGATTTTAACTTGGTTTTATCAAAGCTTTTAATAGCTAACTGTGAGGATAGAAAAATGAATAGAGTGTTGCTTGAATATAATTACCACATTAATTTCATGGTATTCTTTATACTGGGAACACAGCCAAGGATTAAAAATAGCATACTTCATAGGACAATAATTATATTCGGTCTACAAATGAGAAAACAAGAAGAGGTCAACCTGCCCCAGGCCACACACAAATCAGTACCAGAACTGAAAGGAAAATGAAGGCATTCCAAAACTTATTTTCACTGCACTATCCCAATCTCATCCTAATTCTTCTAATCACCTTTTGTAATGCAAGTATCAAGGTACTTGAAATTAACAGCTGTCTCTTTCACCATTAAGGAACGTCTAAGTACTTAATAGAGACGGGCTCAACAGGCACTGACAAGGCAAAAACTCCCCATTCCAGATCCCACCCGTGAGGAAAAAGACACCAACCCTCCCCACACCCCGTAAAGGCTATTTTTGGTCATTCCAACTATTCTTCTCTTGCATTTCCATATTTGCTTCTGACTCTTCCTTTTCAGAGTGGGTGGATCTCCTTGGTTATGGGCCACTCTGCAAATGTTAAATTAACTCAAGAGAAAAAAAGAGAATCCAAATATGCTAGTGACAGATTTTCTAAGATAAGAACCAAAGGCAGAAATTAATTATGACACCCTTTTACTGAAATAATTGCAACAATCTTGAAAAAGTTTCAGATGGGGATTGCACATGTTTAAACCCTGTATGAGCTGTATGACTTGTAAATTCACAAAGCCACGACAGTCACACATATCATGGTTAAAGTGCTATGTATCATGGTCACATATTAGTTTTTTGACACCTGCTGTACTTGCATGACATACTGCCTTCAGCCATCCACAATTATAAAATCTAAATCCCACATTTTATAGCATTAGCTTGGCATTCTTAAGGCTCTTTGCAAATGTTAAATCTCACAAGGGCTCTATGAAATAGAACAGTATTCCATTTTCTAGATGGAGATGAGCATCAGAGTCTGCAATTCCAAGGCTATGTCAATCTAGTAACAGGCAGCTACTGAACTAACCTGGTAGAAATCTGTTTTCTTTTGAATAGGTCAGTTTTTCTCTTCATCTGCAGCGCTGGAATGGCTCAGCAGAAGGCCCAGTGAGAGCCAGAGGCGGTGGAAGGGAGGAAGGGTGTAGGGTGCTATGGCACCCCCAACCTCACATTAATTGATTACGTGCGTTTCTCTCACAGCTGACATGCAGTTTGCTATCACCCTCACAAATAGCCTCCTCCTACAAGCAGACTTATCATGCAAACCCCGATTTTAATCTACCGAAAATTTGTAAATAGCATCCGCTTGGCTACAGCTCCGATGAGCCTTGGTATAACCTAGATTTTGCTAGACATGACACAGAAAACAAGGCAGAGAGATGAAGCCTGCAATAAGAGGCTTAGAGGTTTAAAAGTAAGGATAAGACATTTAACAGGTGTTATAGAACCACCACTGAAGTATGAACAATGATGAAACATTAGCAATTTAGCAAACAGGTCAGAACTTTTGGGATTCACCAACCACTACTAGTAAAGAAACTTTCCTGCTATATCTATCTATATTAATGGCAGAGAAAACTAACAGATTTGCTATATTATACAAGTAATTCAAGCAAGTATTTCCACTTACCTGATGCAATAACTGATAGTCAAAATTAGGGACACTTTTATCTCTTGTTATTGTTCTCCGTAAATGTTTTGCTCTAAAAAATATTTTAAAGAAAGTAAATTTAACTACTGAAGTCTTTCCACAAAAGTCTCGGTCACAGAAAATCCACAGGGTGGCACCATCTCAACACAGAAAGGCCACGATCTGACACCTCCGGAAAGTGGTGGAAAGCCTACCAGTATTTCCTGTATTTTACCACAGAACATACGTTAATGCTTAAAAAGATCATCGGCAAAACCCAACCACTGAGTGAAGCACTAAGATAATGTTTGTAAAGCAGTCTGGCTCTTAAATTCTTAATTTATGGTACACCAAGTATTCGTGCAAACCCAATTTTAAATGCGTTTGCAAGTGCTCCTTCGCCTGCTGCTCACCACCAGAAGCGTGTCACACCTCCAACATCTGCCTGGTGACACCACCGCGCATGTACATGATGTGTAACAATGCCTCAGCCCCTCTGGGGCTTTATTAACAGTTGTGTTGCTTGTTCGCTTATGGGAAACAATAAACGTACTTCTGAGGAAGCTTCTATGCTTACTTGTTAAATCTGTTAACTGACTGGACCAGTTGAAGTTGTCTGCTTATGGGATCGTCAGCTTTCTCACATGGTTTAGAATTCACTAGGGGTTTAAAAGAACAGGCAGCTAAAATTACAAATAAGTCACGCTTAAGAATTAAAAAAAAACAAGTTCTGAATGAAAAGTCGTATCTACTGACATTAGATTTAAAATTTTACAGTAAAAGTATAACAGTAATAACCTGAATCAGAGTCACAATTTATCTTTGGAAATTTTACAGCATTTTAAATTGCAGGAGTAAGCATTCTTCATTAGATTAGCATGGCTGGCCAAATTTCTGAAGAGACCGTGTAATCCTGCACTTTGAGGCCCTTGATTCCAACTTTTACAAACCTGAATTAACACACAGATGCTATACCATCTCTTCGATAATATTACTTACTCATGTCTTCTATTTTTCTTTTAGAACTATTCTCATAATATTTGAAAGAACTGTATCCATCTAGGGCATCAGTAAACTGTGATTAATTTTGGTTTTGTATTAAGAAAACATTCACAATCTTTCCTAGGGAAGCGGGCAAGAGTTATTTTGAAAAGTTTAACTAAAGCTCATGGATGCTGAAATGGGCACTCCTGCTCCTCATCTTCCCTAAGCCCTGTCATCTTCCCTGTGGCAGTCCTGGTGGCAGCAGGTCCTTTGCCACACAGAGTGTCCTGCTCAGCACAAAACTTGTTACACCCCTCGCCCCAGGTTACTGAACTGCATCAGCTTGAAAATTCATCTGAAAAACTTCTGAGCCAGCATAAGGAAAGCAGTGGATAAGCAAGACCAGAAGCTGAGGGCGAGAGGGAAGAGGTGAGGACAGAGGGTGACACCACCTCTTTCAAGTGGCCGTAAGCCATGACATCAGCTCATCTGCGTTGTCAAACTCTACCACGCATCCCAACACACCTGCTTCAGCTGCTCTACATGCTGCCGTTTGCTGAAAGTCACTCTTCTGCAAACCCTGCTCAACGGTTTGGACAGTCACCTTTGTAGCTCTTATTTTTGTCCCACGATACGAGAGACAGTAACTAATGGAAGAGTAACTCCCTATCCTACTTAGGGCAATGTAAATGACAACTAAAGGTGATTTAAATTAATCTGGTTTACTTTGCACTGAAATGGACAATTATTACACGGTTAATTATATCATCTCAAACGTGGCATGTTTTTTAACTTTAAATGCTTTTGTACGCAAAATTCACACACACACCCCAAAAAAGTGAAAACTGAGTTTGCAGCAATGTCATGAATATAATACAAAGTCTGCTGCATTTAGTTATAGTATTTTAGGTGTTACCTGTAATAAATATGCAAAATAGTTGACTGCTCTTTAATTGTAAGCAGATCGATTATACAAAATACTGGATGTAGTCGCACATTAATTCCTAAATCCCTTTTTATGCATACCAGTGGAAATATGACATGTACCTTTTTTTCTTATCTTGATAGTAGCATGCTGCTCACACTCCTTTTCTCTCTCTGCTGATGTAGGTACATAGCTTGGTGCTGTTTCCAGCAACTTAATGATATTTGAATTCTTAATTTTAAAAGTTTCCATTTTCACCATTATTAAAGAAAAAGAAAAACATCAGTACAATTTAGGATTCTAGTCTATGCAGAGTGTGTTAATTAATTGCTGCCAAAATGAATGTAGCGCACACAAAAATACCTCATTATAAATACAAACTTTAAATTGTATAATTTTGAGTAGGAACAAAATCAGTGTTCCACAAGTGGCACTGTACCAGAATGATGATTTTGTAGCCTTGACCTATTATTTTAAACCGTATTATTTATGATTAAGCTAATTTCAGTTTAAATGGTAACGCACATACTATAATTGATTCAGAATAGAATTTTGTGGTCATTATGCTACATCTCAGAGGCTATTTAAGCACAGAAAGATAGGGACCATGCATCAAATAATTTAAAGAGTGAAATAATTCTTTATGGTTTAATATTACATATTATGTTATTGCTATTAATAAAGGGGAAAGTCAGAGTTACTGATGACAAGATAAAAGGTATCAAAAGGCACGAAGGGCAAAAAGGAACAAGGAAGATTGCCAGCTGTGTGATTAGTGAAAGGTGTTCATTTTCTTACATTCAGTGTTTCTTCTGCTCTCTCTGCCATTACTAGCATAGATTTTAATGTCATTTTCATTCACGTATGTGCTTTCACTCTTTCTAGACTCATCCTTTTTGTCTAGGATAATTAATTTTAAAAACACATGTTTCATATGCCACAGGTGTCATGTTGTACGTTGTACAATGAACAGGCATCCTACTCTCTGCATCATGCATAATTGTTAAATGCAGAAGTCTTGGCAAATACTGTTGTGACAAATAGTTGTATTTGTTTTCCTTCCTACATCGTGCATATGGAACTTTAGGAAAATCCAAGGTGAGAAACGATCTCTGCACTCACCGGCTCAGCGCAGTCTGCGGGGGTGCAGTTCCTCTCGTTCTTTACATGCGTCATCGCACCGTTCCGAAGGAGCAAGTCCACCAGGGCTTCGTGCCGGCCGAGCACAGCCTCGTGCAGCGCCGTATTCCCTTTGGCGTTAGAAAGGTTAACAGCAGCTCCACGCTGGACAGCAAGACAAAATTGAAGTTACAAAGACAGTGTAGCATGAAACAGAGATAGCACATTACCATTCTGTTTTCCTCTCCTTTTATTTTCAATGTATGAATGAGAACAGTGCAAGAGAAGCCTTGTAGCTGTATATGAAATGCAGAAAGCATCGGCTAGCAATCACCGGTTCAACAATAAGCCACCTGATCGTATTATTTCCTCCTCTCTCATAGCCACAATATCATGGATCAGCTCATTTCATTTTTGCATGTATCTACTATATATTCCAACATTAAGAGATATTTAAAAAACAAAATAACAAAAAACACAAAAAAACATATGCGATAGAATCATAAGCAAGAAAACCAAACACCTACCACAAAAAAGTTCCATAAAAGCAGCTAGCTGTACAACAGCTAGTAATATTTATCACAACAGCTAGTAATATTTATCTAATAAAAAAACCACAAAGGGAAGAGATTGAAAGGAGTGAGATAACAAATACTCTTCTTTTTTCCCCTGAGTAGTTTTGACAGAGAAACGCATAACTAAAAATACTGACAGTACTGGATAAGCACAGATATCGCTTAAGAAATACTATTCTCAACATTCTGTTTTCAGTGATCTTACCTGTAACAACAAGGAAGTAGTCTCATACTGACCATTCAAGCATGCATAAATTAAAGGAGTATTTCCATATACGTCCTTTTTATTTTGTTTAGCATTGTAATCCATCAGACACTTTACCACCTATCAAAAGAAGTAACAACATTTTAATTTAAGATACTAGCTAACTATAATCATGTGGTGAAAGCCGCCCCTTCTTTTTTTTTTTAAATGTTTTTTTTTAAATCTAGAATGAAAGAGATGGAAGAAAAAAGGACAGAGAAAACAAGCCTCATCGTTGCCAAACAGATGATAACGACAAGCATTTCTTCCTATCATACTAATTTTCATATTTTACCACACACTTTTAAAAAATCCTTAAGCAATTGAAAGGCCAGAAAATAAAACTCAAAGTGTGTTAAAAACATACACAATCAGTAACTTAACAAAACACAAAACATGAAAAACAAACCACCACAGCAACAGTATCCTTTCCCCCTTTCCAAACTCATCAGAACACTTGGAATCCAGAGTTCTTTATGTTGGAAATACCGCAGTTCAAAGAAGGTTACTTCATTGAACTGCAAGTTCGAGCTGCATTCTCATTTTCTTCTTGATCCCCTAGCACTCTGTCTCCCCATCAACTTCACAATTATCTCAATTTTTTTTTCCTCTTGCAGTCCTCAGATCCTTATTCTTAAAACCCCAGTCTTCTACTTTTCTGCATGTTCCCATTTGCCCACCTGCACCTGCTTTTTCACAATCATTATTTTTTCCCCCTCTCATTTACTCTCTCTCCTGTATTAATAACCTCCCCTCACTAGCTGATGCTTCTCCTACACTGCTTATGCTTCCCTGTGTCATGAGGTTTTCTGCTACTTAGAGTTCCACTTGGCTCATAATCTACTTAAATGAAAAATACAGTAAATATTTAATACCGTGGCTATTGAAGATACCAAGTCCATTGCACCAAGAGATGTACACATAACCTCCTTGAATAGAAGGGACAGAGAGAAAATGCATAGGAAAATTCAGCTGCACAAGGTATTTTTAAAGTGATGTAGGACAGTAGCTATTTGCAGCACTTTCATAAAAATGTTATTTCAGGTCATTTAGAAAAAAAATGTGACTACTGAAACTGCTTCAGTTGAAAGATCCCCTTTCTGCCTGGAGATTTTAGACATTGAAAGAAAAAACAGAATCACCAAACTAATTTTCACTGTTACTGGTTGAGTCTTTTTTGATTATCTTCATTATTATTATGATAATTACCGATTTGTTGATAATTTCACAAAACTGCTTTCTCTTGGCAGTTTGTTAAATAGCTTGCACTTATGAGGAGGCTCTGCTACCTGGAAGTGACCTTTCTGGCAGGCCAGATGCAGAGGAACGGCGTGTTTTGCATTCCTGGCACTGATGCTGGCTCCATGTTTCAGCAGGAGAGACACCAGCTCAGAGTGTCCATGCAGTGCAGCCACATGCAGCGGCGTGAAACCATCCCGATTCGAAACATTGACCCCAAGTCCATTAGCAGAGAGCCTTCCAAATTTCTGTTGAGGAAAATACACAACAAAGCTATATAATTAATCATTCTGTTGACCAAAAAGCAGCCAAATACCTGCTAAGTATATACAAAACAGATAGATGGAGATCACAAGAACTTCTGCTACAGAGCCTTGTTTGAGACCTTCAGGAAAAGAGTTAGTAACCCAGAGCAGCTTGGTAGTATTTTTCAACAGAACAATGAGTTTTATTTTTCTCTCTTTTCTTCCAACATGATGGCTTCATACACAGAAATTCCAGGCAAAGTATTCACGATATTAAAAAGAGGCTAAAGCAGCACAGGTTGAGACGGCAGTAAAACTTACAGTTTTTATATAGCTGTTGGGATGTTCACACATATGGAGAGTGTTAACATTATGATTTACTTTCATTTATACAGACATTTATGCTCTTGCAGACAGACACTACACACCTATTTTACTGCTACATGAAGCTCGACATAATAAGGATAAAAACTAAAATCAATTTTATTCATGTGGAAGTAACACTGGCCCAGAGAACAGACTCCCATGGGGAGTCAAGATGAGGAAACAACCTAGAAGACCGCTTACACAGCAGCACAGAACATCTTTTTTTCACTCCTTGCAAACTCTGTAGGTGCCTGACATTTACAGTGGCAGAGAATCTCTCATTCTGCCCATCCTCGCTGTGCTTTCAAATGAGTGCCTACCTAAGACAGCAGTTAAGTTTAGCTAGCAAGTTCCTTATACTTTTCTTTCAGCAGGCGAGTAAATTCCACAGCAAATGCCATTCCTTCCCCTGTTATCAGCAAAATGAACTTTATGGTCTCAGGCTCTGGCATCTTTAGCACACAATCTCTGTACTGAGGGGACCCAGACTCACGTTACCAGAGAATAAAGCACGGTGTGAATGTGAAGACAATTAACATACTCTGAGCCTGCACAAAATAAACATAAGGTAGAGGTGAGGAATTTAGAAGAAGTTAAGCCATCTCACATTGTCTCAGTTAATTGATATGGATACTGTTACCTCAAAGTAGCCAATACGCTCAAAATTTATACTTTGGTTTATTTTGCAAAGACTTATCCAGTTACGTATACCTTCAGACATAGTAATACATTTTCTTCCTGAAAGGCAAGTAATTGGTTTTCTATTTCCAAGAAGATGGTGTAATTCCTTATTTAGATTTAAGGAGAAAAAAAAAAAAAAAGTGTATCGTAAAGCCTGATTCTCCTCTACAGTCTGTGATAAATAAGGGGAAAGGAAGTCTTTGCAATCATATTTAATGTCTGAAGAGGTCTTAGATATAGCTTGCATGAAAGATGTCATGCAATTAAAAAAGATTTTATCATCATTACATTGATTATAGGATTAGCAGGTATTCCTTGCTAAACTGATTACTAACAGATTAGTAGATACTCTGTGGCATTTAGCAATATAAACTATAAAAGAGAACCAGGAAAAACTGAGGCCTAGAAAAAGATTCTTCCCATTTATTCAAAGCTGTCCAACCTTAATGACAGCAGTTCACACGTTCTAAAAGCAAACTGCAAAGTCTTTTCACTCCATTAGATATTGAGCAAGCTTTGAACACTGCTCCTATATCCAAAATTTGATACAGGTCAATTAAAAAGAGAATAATTTCATGATATCAGATGAACTCAATGTTAAGTTCTGTATACATTTAATTGCTTTTTAAACAGAAATACAGAGTGGGCAATACGAATGCTACTTCCCTAGAGCTAAAAGTTACACTACAAGAATATAAACTATTATTTAATTTATTATTTAATTATTATTATTTAATTTAAAGAATGAATATTCCAACCTTTTGTGCTGGCCCACATTTTGAGCACTGGCATAATGGATGGCAGAATTCTGGTTTTGATGTACCGGTTGTGTCATCCTCATCTTCTAAGTCTTCTTCCATCCATTCCAAAAGATAACGTACCTGGCACAAAAAGCAAGTCTGCCTTTATAGAGTCTGAAGGTTCCATGTCCTAACAAATTTGCATATGTAGACAAGTAAGATTTGACACACATACACTTGTGAATATCTCAGGGAGACTATACAGCTACCTCCTGGCATCAGCTGCCCACAGGCCAAATTAAAAAATCAAACATTATTGTTGACGAAGCAGCTAGAAAGTTCACCGAGTAGAGCAGTGAAGTTAATGATAAACGACTTCCTGCTGCCTAATCAAGACCTCAGTGTTCACCCATTCTCAAACCCTCCAAATCCTTTTAGCTCAGATGATTTGTGCCAGCTCATATCAATGTGAATTTTGTTTCATCCTCGCTTTAACGGACATAAGTAGTGAAAAGCATGACAACCTTTAACCGATATCCAACACTTTGCATGGGCACCGACTTTTCTTAGGTCTGTCACCTCCCAGGAGCCTGACAGCTTCACTTTTTCCTCAATGTACAATGCCTCATTTTTGAGGAAGACAGAAGCCCTTTAATGAAGAACGTCTTAGGACTCGGAGCATTCATGTGCAATTTGCAAACAGTGATGCTTACTGCATGTTAATTTTATATTAAATTTTATGCAACAACAACAAAAAAAAGCTGTTTAAGAAATACATTTTTACATTGAAATTCATTAATCCACTGTAAAATGAAGACATCTTAGAAGTAGCAGTGGCTGTGAGTCCCCATTATTACGCCACCTGGCAATGCTAAGCCTGACATCTATCTAGTGTATCGTTCTGAGTTCGTATGATGCTCAATGAGACAAGTCGTTCCGAAACTCAAGAGAGCAGTGGGAATTAAATTGGACTCATAATGCAAAGGATAATACAGTAACAGTCACCTTTTTGTAGGTGCCTGAAAAGGCCTAACATCACAGCACTCAAAAACTGAGACAGAAGGAAGATGGGGGCACCTGTGTGTGGAGGCTAGATCTTTCAAAGCTCCTGCAGACCTTCTGGGAAGTTCCCAGACACAGCATGTTACAGGATTACATACCATGTATGAAGCTGTAATACATGCCATCTTGTGAAGGGTTTTCCTTTTACCCTTTTTTTTTTTTTAGCAGCTTTTAAGAGAGCTGACAAAAGATGTGTCGTTGTCTTGTTACCATGAAGAAAGATTAGCCCTTTGCCTCCCACCGAACAGTGGCACGGAGCAAAATCGAGGAACCACTTTGTGCTGAAACGGAGATAGAAGCACCTTTGCTAGATTTGTGGGCTGGGTTTGGTGCCACAGAACTGGACCACTCCAAGAACTCTACAGATGCCAGTCAAGAAGAGAACGGGGAGAAATGAATTTCCTGCAGGTTCCTCCCACTGTAATTACTCTCGCACTTCACAGAATTGCAGAACGGTGGGGGTTGGAAGAACCTTTGGAGATCATCCAGTCCAACCCCCTGCCAGAGCAGGGTCACCCAGAGCAGTTGGACAGGAACGCATCCAGGCAGGTTTGGAGTATCTCCAGAGACGGAGACTCCACAGCCTCTCTGGGCAGCCTGTGCCAGGCTCGTCAGCAAGTTCTGCTTCTTACCATTAAGGTAATGGGAAACCAAACACACATTAATAATCTATCCAATTAAATAGATGCAGCTAGAATAAAGCATAGGACAACTAGTAAGGGCCATATACCTGATTCTGAATGATAACGTAATTGAGACAGAAAAGACATGTTTTTCACAGGGAATATTACTTTCCCTGCAAATTCCACGTTGTTCTCTGGAGTAAAAAGAAATCTTCTCCCAAGCTCGTCTGTTTACAGAAGGCTAAATCAGCGATGGTTTACTATTTCCTACGTTTGTACGTGTCTATAACAAATATTACTGCCAATTCACTTCCCCCTTTCCCTGCAGACTGACCAAGACTCTCACCAATGACACTTTCTCCTTCTTCTATCACAACTCAATACCACTGCTCTCTTTATCCAAATACACAGCTCTCAAAGTACTAATACCAGTGTCACACCAGAAATCTGAAAATGCTATTCCCATGCATACCTCTTTATAATTACAGTGGACCAGCCTTTTTTTTTTGGTTTAAAGGTTTTTGGGTCAAAAGTTCAAATGTACTTTTAAGTAGACACACAGTGAAGCATCTCAGGAAACTGTCCATCATCTCCCTTTTGCCGGTTAACTTGTCGTCTAAAACCTTCTTTACGCTGCAGAGAAACACGCTCCCTGGAATATTTAGCAGAGCACTCCAGAGGCACTGTACCTTTATGCCAGACTTTTAGCTGCTCCACAAGATTTATTTTATACAAGAGATTTGCCTTTTTTGTGGTGGATTTGCACATATCCATTCCACAGAAGAGTCAGGACTAGCTGGGTCAAAGGAATTTCAGAAGAGTGCCTAATCCAGTATTCTACACTGAGACAAAGTCAATTCTTCCTTAATACCGCCGATGGAAGTTTGACCAATCTCTTCTCAAATACTTTTAACAGAAGAGGTTCTGTAACCTCCCAGCTCTGTTCTCGTGTTATCCCACTCTAATAATAAAAGGGTGGGGTTTTTTATTTGCTTGTTTTTTAAATCTAAGTATCTTTGTTGAAATCTGAACGGTTCATCCATCACTAAGGAGCCATGGTGTACACCTCACTACTAATCTAATCACTAAGAATGACAGATCAAAAATTGACGTTAAGCAATATCAACTACTTCTACACTATACTTTACTGACTTACAACGATATAAAGGCTTTGTTCAAAGCAATATACACAGGGCTAAAATAACTCTTAACAGTCTCCAGCAATAATGGAGCTATAATAATTTTCTACCCATTCAGCAACCACTAAATACATCAAAAGTACAATTTGAGAACCTCTCTCAAAAAAGCTGCTGCAAAACTGCATATTGTGACAATGAAGTGTAATCCTTTCTAAAGACGTATTCCCTCCATCCTGTCTCAAAATATTTCTTTCTCACTACAGATACAGGAAATTTACCGAAGTGGGCAAAATTTTATTTTCAAAATGTAGAATTAGTTGCCATTGAGTCAGCTAACTAAAATAACTGTCATTGACTAACATCACTATCTCCAATCTAAAGCATACTTGCTTCTGAAGTTTGCAGATGCTACAATGATGACAAAGGTTGTTCTCTGGCTTCCTGAACAATCACAGCATACTATTTTTTTTTTAATCTTCCAGTTTCATAGCACTTTTTCTCAACGCCTCCTCTTGCCAAGCTCAGCTGGCTGTCACAGCAGAAATCTACAGCAGCACCACTGACCCTACTGCTGCTTCTGTTCCTATGGAGACAGACCTCGGGCTGCCGGAACAAGATTAGAGTTTTTAAATCACCGTGTTTTTGTAATAGATATGCAAGCTGTCACCTTCGCCACCCCCTACAGTTGGACAATTCTTTTTGTAATGAACAGTTTTACATGAACTTGGGTACTGTGGAAAGTAAAGCCACAAAAAATAAGGTGATTCTGTCAGATTAGATTTCTTCATGCTTTTCATTGTTGATATCTGTTGAGCAGTGCTAGATACTAATTTTCCATCAGATTATAGCACTGTATTTAATTTTCTTTAAATATTTTCATGATGTGGCTTAGATTTTCACAAAGTCTGTGAAAAGTTAATTGTAATACATTTACGTTTACTACTTGCCAGGAAAATGGTAAATATCACCATTGTATGTATTGCTGCTTCTTGAAATGACTTAAGGGTTGACCAGGAAATAATTACGAAGATTAAGTTACACTGTAAACTAGGATAATGATATTTGCTTAACAACCGAACAGTTCTTTCCTCTATCAGGTCATAAATTAATTTGCTTCTATCACCTAATTGGAATAAAACATGAGAGATTCAATAGTAATGTGGTATATATTTTGTGACACAGATTATCTATTTTATTATGACTGAGTGACACTTCATTAGCATTTGTAATTCTTGATACATATCACCTAAACAAATTTCTCAGAACATACATCCAGCAGAGAAAGCCTGCATTCCCACATGAGTTCATGATTTAGTTCTGTGAACTACAAAACAATTAAGAAATGTACAGCCTTATGCGTCTTTCCAAAGAAAAAACTAAAGACTTCTGTGTCTTTTTCAATTTTTCAGTAGAATGACATTGGAAGCACCATATTGTTCAAATTTTCAGGAATAAAGGGCAACAGTAACTAAAAAATAATGTCAAGACAGGTGGTAAGTGTCACAAATTACAGAATATCAACTCTGAAACTGGATTATTATAGCCATCAGATAACTACTTGAATTGAAATCCAAACTACAGAAAAGTTGTATCCCCCTGAGATAATTTCTCTGTGCTGACTGATGCCACCTAAATTTCCTCTGTGTATGAAATATTAATAAAAAGGTATCACAACAAACAAAATAAGAGCTCATTTTTCATTTATCGTACCCATGCACAACTATTGCACGCAGTAAGCACACTGTGAAGAGTAGACATATTCAAAGCATTAGAGAACCTGGCAATTTAGGAATCAAAAAGCATTTGTGGATTTAAAAACACCGTATTACTGGATCGCTTCCTAAGTCAAAAAACTGCAAACTGTAAATCCCACCATTCAGTTTCCAGAACTGGTGCACAGCCTTGCCGCTCAGGCACACGCATCCATTCACGTATGGGAAGATAGGATGTGCTCCTGTGACACAGGAACAACCAACTGGGAATAATAGCACTTTCTATTGGATTTGCTGTCAAAAATCAGGTTTACCTGAAAACTCATCTATTTTGCCGTTTTGTTTTGTGCTGACTGCATATCCAGACCAATATTGTGACCTCAGTACACATATCTTTTTACAGTTCTGCAACACACCATACTCCCCATCTAACAATGGCATTTGACTAGTGTGGCTTGAGCACCTGCAAACAAATAAATTGCTCTTTCCCACAGTATTTCCTGTCAACATTCCTGCCCTGAATGTTGTTGCTCTCAAGTTCTTTGCATCTCCTAGAGGTGACTATGCACACATTTTTAAATTACAGGCCTTCACAAAGGAATTACTAAATTTAAAGTAATTTCTTTAGTGCAAGAGGTCATAGAAATGTCAAAACAATGGTCCTTAAAGCACTGTAGGTAAAATAATTTGGGGACAGGGAGTGAATATTCTTTGTAGAAAATGAGCTGAATTTGATTAATTGTTGCTGAAGGAAGGTATTACCCAAAGCGTTCTTCACTTAATATTATTTACAAATAACTTCCTCAATTTGAATGAGGTAAATTGGAATTCAATAGTACTTAACAGCCACGCTAAGACTCACCATTTCCAGATCGCCATCGGCAACCGCTCTTAGGAGTTTTTCCACCTGTGTATGAAGAATACAATTTATAGGCTTTGTTAGTATTGGTATTAAGCTGTATACAGAAAATCCTGTGTCCTTTACTAACCTCCTAAGGCCATGTGGTAGGTTTACTGCTGGCCCATTTCATATTTGTTGGTAAAGTTTTAAAGGAAAAACCTTCTTTCTTTATGATATGAAATCCAAAAGCTGTGCAAGGCCTGTAGCCATTTGATGATCTCTGACTTGCTTAGTTAAACAGTACTTACCTAAACAGAGGACATGCAGTTCACACATAAACAAAGCCATGTAAGCTGATACACATTATTATGCCGCTTCAGCAGCAGATTACCATGCATTCCTGTTGTGAACCTAACATTAAAAATCCCTGCTCGAGACAAATTTCTGCCCTGATAAACTCTAGTACTGTTTGGACTCTTGCTGGACTACATGCTACCAGAAGCACAACGGACATCAGGTTTTATTTTACTATTTAAGAAATGATGGTTTAAGATGAAAAAGATACTTTTCAATTTCTCACTTCGCATCTGCAGATTACTAGTTTATTCCCATGTTAAAAAACGATCTAACTTGACTGTAAGTATGAAATTTGTTTACTTACTTAAAACGTGAAAAGATATAAATTTATATCAAAGGGTATGCATTGGCAAAAGCGCAGTCTCTTCAACTCAGAGAATTATTCCAGCGGACCATCGTTAGACCAATTAAGTACGTGTATGCTCAGGGCAGCCAATGCCCGAGCACGAACGCCGGCTGTAGTGTTCTCCTGCGCCTGAGCGCTGCAGCCGGGGAAAAGGAGACGGAGGATGCTCCGCAACACCCTGATGCCATTCCCTGGTCCCTCTGACTGCTTGTGAAAGCAGGGGAATGAGACGCACTTGCTCCCTTCTTCCCCCTCATTCTCACCGACACGAAGGACTTCAGATCTGACCTGACAGAAAGGGGCTAGTGCCAGCAAAAGGGCAGGCAGGGCCCATTAGTACTATCAGCAGGCAACTTGTCCGGCCTCTGCAGATTATTGAAGAATCATTTAATAAGCTTTGTGAAAGTCTGTTTCAGCATTATAGCAAATTCGTCTAGCTAGAATCACCAAAGACACTGCTGTGTAAACAAAGTTGTTTCAGTATTAAGCAACATCTTGCAAGTGGAAGATGCCATGGAGTAACAGCTACAGTCACATTTCACTCTATCTAGAAACGACTATCTCGCTAGTGGTGACAGCGGTGCTTGGTGAAGCGCCCAAGAAAGAATGAGACTAAAAGGAAGTTGTGTTTTACTGGTCTGATCTCTTTCTTCAGGGTTTTAGCAGAAGAACAGAGCACATCTACAGCTGAAAGATCAGAGGCTAGCTTAAACCTCTCCATCCATTTTTATCTCTTTTTAGGAAAGCTGCTAAGTTTTATTTTATTACTACCTTTCTAATACAAGGTGAAGCTCCTTGAAGTCAAGCACTAGGCAAGATTCCTCTTTCCTAACTTCGAATGTTGAAAAGTTAGCTGTCTCGATCTAAGCCAGTCATTTAAACTCCCTCATGGTAACTACAGAAGAGGAGAGTCAATGCGTGACACTTGAGCGCAACTCAGGTCAAACTAAGTATGTCTGAGATTAATTCCTCTCTCGAGGCACCAATTTCTCTCCACTGACTAAGGAGGAAAAATAAACATCTAAAGTTAAGACAATTGTCTTTCAGACATCTGAAGTTAGCTGAGCCGAATCCCAAACTCCACACATATACATTTAAAATGAACTATATATACCAGGGAGATCTGTACCTCCCATAAATTAATTTCCCCTAATCGTATAGGACAATGTCACTGGAGAACGTAAAGGTCTTGATGATTTTCAGGAGACAGACTTACCACATACAAGATGCCTAACAGCAAGTGACCCACAAGCTCTGATAATTTCTTTCCAAAAATAACAACTTCCTTACAGTTCTAAAAACTGCCTCAGGCCCTAGCAGTTGAGATGGATACAACATCTGCTATGCAGCTTGCAGATCATTTATGAAGAGTACTTAGGGCAAAATGTCTGCTACATGCATTTCTCCATCTTTCCAGTTCGCTTTCTCACGCCTCCATGGAACAGAAGTACCTTCCTTTAAATATAAAAATAGATGAAACAAAGCTACTGCAATTCACTCGCACGCTCAGTCTTTCTGCTGCTGAACAGAAATTGTGCAAGGAGTTATTAGTTCCAACAGAGGAAGTTCCAAATGTACATGCCTGGCTCTTTTACCGTCTCTCTTCTCAGTTGTAAAGAAGCCACATATACCATGACTGGCTCATTTAAGCGAAGACTTTAATTCACCAGCAGTATTGATCAATAAAGAGCTAACTGCATCCCCTTAATGCAGTCTGGAAAACTGACCTTATCAGCTTCCCATTACTTCCAGTGGCATTCCCCTCATGGCGCTCTCAGGATTAGGCCCTTGTCTCTTTGCTTGGTAAGAGTAAGAGCAGTGAGCCCATGTGAAACTTGGCAAACAGAAACGAAATAAAGCTGGATTACAGGGGAAGGTCATTAACCCCAAGAATCTAAGGTGTAAGCTGCTTGTAATCTTTTTCCCTGGTTTGAACTACAGTCTTAGCTCCTGGGTGTGATAAATTTGTTCCTTTAAGGAAAAATAAATCCTCAGTCTATGAGGTGAACTTTTATGTAGATTAGACCTTATTTAGAGTGCTTGACTCTGTAGAAGCAGGGAGGTACACTCCTACGTTGAGGCTTTCATAGAGTAACTGATAACAAAGTGTGAAGTAATATTGTCCAGTCAAACTTTAAATCTTTGAGTTTCTTGAACATTTTTAGAAAACAGAAACTTTTGGCAAGAGAAGAACCTTTTAATAGCAGGAAAAGGAGAATTTTAATGTAGAGGTGATACGGAGAGAAACAAAAATACTAAGGAGGTCAATTTGGTAAAAAATGGAACAGGACGACTGGGGAAAAAAAAATAGAGAGAGAAGCATCAGAAGGAGTGGTGATACGACAGTCTTAGGAGGGGAGAAATGGAAAGCGTGGATCTGAGGCCCCACATGAAAAAATTTAGAGGACAGTATCCTGGTTGGTGTGGACAGAGCAAAATCAGTGAACACATATGTGCAAGACAGTTAATCTGTACTTCTTCACATGTTACAAAACTTATTTCCTATGCCTATTTTGAAAGCTTAACATTCTAGTTTGTCAAGTTGTTTGCCAGCATGCCTGTAGTCGTCTCTTTTCCCTGACAGATTCTGTAAGCTAACAATGACATTTAATTCCTGCACAGGACAGCAAGGTCCCTGGGGCACTGACTGCCGTTATAATTTTGTAAAACTCAACAAATTCTCAAATTATGCAGTTAACTGCAGTAAATCTGAACAACTACTCCAAATATACTTTCAATTTTTCCCCAGAAATACATGGCAGAGCAGTTGGTACCACACAAAAACAAGTGTTTAGATACTGAGATGACAAGCAGCTGAGGACAGCAGCATTTCATTTTCCAAACCGGACAGAAGGCTATTCCTGAGGAAGTAGTTTAAAACACAGTGTTGCAAAATATCACTCTTTGAGCTTCCTTCACTTCACTTATTGTCAAAACTTATACCTCAGTCTTACCTCTTTATAACTATTTTTTACTTCTTCTTGCCTTATATCAGTTGATGCTGATGACAGGCTTGAGACAGATGATCCTCTGCTGAAAGTTTCTGTTGAGCGCTGAGGAGACCTAAGAGGTGACTTAAAGTTGGCAAAAAAAAACCAAAACAGAACAGAAAAACATACATATTAGATTAAGCAGGTTAAACAGGCCAAAAAAAAGTTTAGCAACTTGCACTAGTTGTTACCTCAGAAGCACTCTGTCCTCTTTCAAACGTTAGATAGTTTAATTCCATCAATGACAAAATCTGCATAAACATATTAATAAAGAGAACCAATGTAACTCCACTTAAAGAGGAATCTACTGACTGAAACACAAATTAGCCAACAACCTAATATTAGTAACAGATTATGGCTGAGCAGATTAAAAATACCCATTTACAAGTTTATGTTCTATACCACAGAGTGTATCCATACTACTAGATTTAAAATATGACGCTTCTTCCTTGAAGGCCAACATACATTTTCACTTTAACTGTACCAGACCACAGAATCCTATTAGCAGGTAAGCATCTACACCTCCGTGGAATTGCATCAGAAAGAAATCAGGCTATAAGATAATGAGGAATACCTTGGAATTTAACGCACACTGTAGGGAAGTCTCTTTCATCCGGTTCTGAATTTCTGGATTTGCCCCATTTTGCAAAAGCACTTCTATGATCCCTTGATAGCCCCAACGAGCAGCTATATGGAGAGGAGTATCTCCCTTTTCATTACCAATATCTAGTCTACAGGAATGCACATCGTAGTAGACTAAAGCTTTGACGCACTGGAAAGAAAAGGAAAGCTATCAATAAATTATAGTATTGTCTCTCAATTCGTATAACATGTGCAATCCTAAAAAGGTTTTTTTCATTGCTGCTCATATAATCCACTGCCTAAAGGGCAGGGCTTATACAGTTCAGTGTCATAAAAAAAAAAGTTAAATAACTCAAATAAGTTTGCACAATAATACTATCTTTAATGTGAATGCATAATAAAAATTGCTATGAACTAACTGAATAGTCCTAATTTACAGCGTTAAATAGTTAGCCTTCAAATCTTTTTTATTTACTTTTTAAAATACGCAAAGTTAGTGCAAATGCGCATCGCAGTTTAATTCCATTCCATCAGAATATACGTTTAGTTTGTTACAAAACAATTACTTACATCCTCATGACCATAAGTGCAGGCTAAATGAAGTGGAGTATTTCCATTATTGTCCTGAATATCAGTACTTGCCTTATAGTGCAGTAAGAGAAGCTTAAAAGAAAAACAAAAGTACACATTTAAGCAACTAAAAAATTAATGGACAAACAATTGTTACTCTGTAGATTCCTTTAAGTTTCTAGCATGATGTAGCACTTAATGAAAAGCGCTCTCTGTCTCTCCTGTTTCAGACACGACCCTCTCAGCATTACGGTACTGTTTTTGCCCTGCTCTAAGAACCAAATAAAAGCTACTTCTACATATTCAGTGTTGTCACTGAAAAAAATGACTCATCCACTGCATAAAACACTGCAATACATATACTACAGGATAACTGATCCTATATTTTAAGAGCCTCTGTAAGTGAAGACACAGCTTAATTTCAACAATGCTAAGTGAAGAATCTCACAAACATAAAATTCAAGTACACAACAATTAATGTAGTTACGCAGTCTATCCTAAACACAATGTGAAGTTACTTAATTCATTCCAACGACTGCAATGGTTCTTCTGTCTTAATCAAGAGCAGAGATGTTAACAGCCTCTCCACTTGTACTACGTATTAAGAGGTTTGTATTAAAAAAATGGATGAATAGCTGTCAATTGTTTGGTTATTACAAATTGCTGAAAACCTTGCAGTACAGGAAAAAATAAAATATCATGCAAACTACAGTGATAAAAGATCCTCAATTCTGACAGCGTACACAGTTCCAGTAAAAGCTTCTCAGAAGACCAAAACGACAGTAACAGTAGAACAGCTTAGTAAGAGTCATATATTTATTATTTAGGCTACTTTTTTTTTTTATTTCTAATTAAGCCTTTTGGTGCTTACTGTAACATTTTGATATCCCTTCTGACAGGCAAGGTGAAGTGGAGCTGAACCGTGGTAATCTGTAGCGTTGACAATGGCTCCTTTGGCTACTAGTAAATCCACTAGTGATGTTTGCCCTTGAAAAATATGCAGACTTTAAAAGAAAGACACAAACTTTGCACAAGAACATTGCTGCTTTTCAAATACAAACACGAAATATAAACCAAAACACCCTGGATTTCTGCAAGAAAACGTGCTATGCTGGACCTTGTTTCCACCAACAGGGAAGAGCTGGTGACCAATGTGAGGCTCAGGAATAACCTTGGCTGTAGTGATCACGAAGCAATAGAATTTAAGAGGCTCAGGAATAACCTTGGCCGTAGTGACCACGAAGCAATAGAATTTGAGATCCTCAGGACAACTAGGGGGATGTATTCCAAGCTTACGACC
>VYZM01021236.1:133022-180785 GCA_013398915.1 Dromas ardeola | reverse complement strand
ATTCTATGATTCTATGATATGCAAACCTATTAAAATATCCAAAGTATGGCTGTAGAGAATGGCAAACCCCTGCTCTGTGTATACTATCGGCTATAAACCCCTTTTTGCCTTTGGTGTATTTGAGCAAATCTCCCTGCTGGATTTTCAGTGGGCAGATGCTGTGCAACACCTAAACCAATATGCGAGGTGTAGGCTCACATGGTTATATTAATGCCTGATTCTTCAAACCTTGTCCTTGATGCACTGTGATGGTGAACTCAAACGTCCATTTTCTCCAGTCTGATTTCTGCTCTTATTTCCAGATCTTTGTCTCCTATCAGATGATGCCTTAAGGTCATGTTATCTCCCCTGTGGACTGGGTCTAGAGTATGAGTCAGGAATGGAAACTGAGGTTTTATCAGTAGCTATTAAAGTAAAAGAATAGAAGAGCAGTGGCTGGACTTGAAATAACTTGGGAAACATCAGCCTTATCACTTTGCATAGCTTGAGTGTAGTTCACACTGTGACTGTGCTCATTAGGCTATTTATCTCATGAACCGTGTCCCCAAGAGGGCTGTGAAGTGATACTGTTGGGCTTTTTGGCCCCGAACCCTAAAGACACCTTCACGCTTCTGGCAAGCTGGAGCCCAAGGGCTCAACAAGGTAACAAGCAAACAGGCAGCCTGAGATACAATCCCTCAGCTTTAATGAGTTGCCTTTTGAGGACCTGTAAAACTGTAGCTGGTGAAAAGGCTGGGATTCTTCTATCATGGCTCGTGATGGTGCCAGCTCATCTCACCCTCAGTGTTGTACGGGCCCAGAAGGGAGGGTTGAACTTTTCTTAATATATAGCACGTTCCTACTCAAAAGACATCTCCCCCCCAAAAAAAAAAAAAAAAAAAAGCCANNNCCCCAAAAAAAAAAAAAAAAAAAGAGCCAAGTAACTCTGTGTCTATGCACGATATAATGCAATATTTTACACAGCTTAATTCTATTTAGCAAGGAAGGGAGGAGAAAAAAGCATTCATATTTAGAAGGAATGACAGTAGAAAAAATGTAGGAGGATGAAATGGTGAAAGGAATGGCTAATTCTCTGTCAATGAATTAATGTCTACATTCTGTGGTATCTACTACAACGTCATCAGTACTAATTAAGTGTTTCTACTAAAACAACTCAGTGAAAGGTGGTTGTACTGGGTTGTGGTTAAGACACTATCTCAAGAGAGGAGGACCTGGGGTCAGTTCCTGGTTCAGCCAAAGACTTTTTGGACGCTACCCAGTATGTTTAAATTCAAGGTCTCAAACCTCCCATTTGTAAAAGAGTAAGTGTGTAGGTTATATTCCCGAGTCCAGGACTATGGTGAGGATGATCCTAATTATGTTTGAGATCTCCAGTGGTGATATGGAAAATGGTAAAGGTTACGGCAAAGACCAATTAAAGAGGGGTGAAGACAGAGGATGCCAGGTGCTTTGACAGATCAGCAATACTGGACAAAGAGAGCCGTAACAGATATTGTAAGTAAAAATAAATTTGCAGGAGCATTCTGGTGCCATTACACAGCTTACCTTCAGTAACACTCTCCTGTTGTATTAAAGTCTAAGTCTCTGTACCTAGATTTAATTTAAAAATTAATTTGTCCTTTTAAAGGAAGGGCTAAGACTTGAAAATACATTTGCTGCAAGTAGGTTCACTAATAAAAACAAAGACCAAAGACAGAATTTTTTGTATTTTTTTTATTATCATCTTTTAGTATTTCTCTGACTAACATTCTTTGCTTTCTTTGGAGTCCTGCTGAAATGTTTCTGATTGCATACAAGTAGGAGATCAGTTGTAATAAGGTGTGTCATTGTTTCTCATCACGGTTTATAGCTTTCAGTTGTTGCCAGGGCTGAAATTCTTCTTCGTGACTTCTGAACACTGCTTTGATTTTAAAGGGGTACTATCAATAGAAACAACCCAAAAAAGTTTGCACCCCATTCTTAAGGACACCTTACTGGGAGTTTGATATACTAAGTAGGGAATTTGAAAATGCTCAGCTTTGTTGGTGTTTTGGTTTTTTTAAACAGCATGTGAGTTTCAAAGAACTAAACCAATACTTGAGTGTTTCTAAAAGCCCCCTTCTTGATCTTTAGACTGCAGTTCTTCATTCCTGTGCTACTCTGTATTTAGGTTTACTCTTTGTTTATTAATTTTGCCTACAACTACTTTTTGGGCAGTAAAAGTAGACTTGTCCAGGTTTCCTGGTGTTTATTCATTCAAGGCATATGCAGTGTTACTTGGGCTAACAAGTTAGAAGAAAAAGTTAAATTTTAATTGCCTGTTTTCTATCATATTTTTAAAAAAATATAAAAACAATTTCCTCAACATGCAGCGCTGTTAAGTTCCCTTCCCCTGTGTTGTTTTTGGAGCTGGAGTATTTTGAAAATGACCTCTTAACAAAACAATAGTATTTTTAAAACCTCTTACTGGAATGCATTTGATTTGAGTTATTCAAAGCAAATGCGGAGGACTAACAGACCTATGAAAATGATCTGTGATGGGAAAGCAGGGTTGTTTGCTTACCTCCCCAGGACACGTTCTGTTCTGCGTGCGTGTGAGGGACTTGCTGGGAACCCCATGAGAACTACGTGCACCTACCAGCAGAATTTAGCTCCCCCATATCCAGAAATATGTTTGGACACAGTGCAATGTCCCAATCCGCTGGTTGTAAGTTTCTGATAGGAGCTAGACCTTTAGCCAGGCGTGCTGGAATGAAGAGACCTGATGATCTCCTCTGTGAGGTCCCTACTCGAAGGATTATGCATCCCTTTCTGGATAAGAACAGCTGTAATAGCTCCTGTGCCAGCGGTTCAACGTGGGGGTACAGGACGGGCTCCATTCGTGTGGGAAGGCTTGACAATACATAGGCCAAAGTCCTGGTTGCCATAAATGCAGCTCGGCTCCCCTGCTTTCAGAAGAGTAATGCCAGATCATGTCAGCTGATACTCCAATCCGCAGAGTTTTGTATCTTTATATATTGCTTTAATGGACAATTTAACTACTGGTTTGTTGAGATAAATCTAGCCTACTAAAGGTATCAGACGGGGTTTTTTAGTGCTTCTTTTCCCTCCCTGAGGATCATAAAACGGGAACAGCCTTCCGGTGCTTAGGAATTTTTCTCCTCCTGTTACCTATTCCCACCCGCAGAGACACAGTCCGTCAGTTATCACATTGCACGTAGTTGCTGCAGGGAGGAGAAGGATTTCAAGTAAGAGAATATGAAGCAGGATCAGACGAATTCCTTAAGCAGCACAGAGCCTTATCTCTTGTGTGTGTGCACCCATTTCTTCAAAAATAAAGGCAAGACTCTACTTGCTTTACTACATAGAGATTAACAACAGAATTTTGAAAATGCAATTTTCTTAAAATAATCACTGAATCACCAGCAACTAACTCTTTCACCAATTAGCAAAGAATGATGGATCTAAGTTCAGCCCAAAGTGTCTGAAACATATCGGTTCTAGTTGAAACCCTTTTCCTGCACACAGTTATAAATTCCAGCAGCCATGTGAGGGAGGATGAGAAGAGCAAGGCGTGATGAGACTTATGTAAAATCAGTTTTGTTGCTGTTGTTCATGAAATCTCAAAAGAAAGAGGCTTAAGAACCAGTGAGCACATGAATACAAGCAATACAAAAGTAATCATTTTAACTTCATTGGTGCTTTTATAATGCAGGTGGTGAACAGCTTTTTGTGTATACTCACAGAGTCTGGAGATTCTTACTTAGCGTGTGGGAAGAAATAAAATGGTGAAAAATTACTGTGTCCTGAGCAGTGCACTTGATGCTTACCCATTGTAGAAAACTATCTGTATAAAACAGTCTGAAAAGAATGTGCTGCCAATCAGCATTTCCAGCCTCTCTGTATAAATGCCTGTTAGGCAAAAGGCAGTCATCTGAAGCTCTGACTATGGTAAACCTGGATGAAACTTCACTTCAGACATCCTGAAGAATCCATCTTTGGTTATTCTCATATTGATATATACGGTGACAACAAGGTGATTAGGATTAAAAACCTCAAAGCAGCTACCCTCTGGTCACTCAAGTCTTACATAAAATCAGCCTCTTTTTTTCTGAGATACTTCCTGGTTCGTGATGGCAACACCAACCCTGTGAAGACAGTTACGTTAACTGACAAAAGATCTCATTTGTCTTCAGTGGTGTTATGATCTGATTCATTCTTTTAGTGAATTATAGGCTTTTGTGGTCCGGGTGTTGATGAAATCCGCCTTCTTAAAGTCAGCCTTTGGAATGAAAGAAACAGAATAATTCATTATTTTCAGCCCCAATTCTGCAAGGGAAGGATGGGTTCAGCTGTCTAAAAGCTCGGTGTGGAGCTATGATAGGGGTACAGGCGGAGTCCTCTACAGCCAACAGAGGCAGAACAGGCATCCCCCAGGAGTGACTCCATTCAGCCTAAGATAGGTGAGGTGAATCTTTGGAGTTGCTCAACTCTCTCCACCGACTGTACGGGGAGCCTATTCTTCCAGCTCATCTCTGCAGAATCCTAACTCTTAGGCGACTAATGTCCGCTGAGATCAACCCTATCTGAACAAAGAGTACAGGGCAACGGCAAAATGACTCAGGATTTTATCAATCTCCTTTGATCAAGTGATTTCTGTTGCTTATTAAACCGACTTTTCAAAAATGGGTAGGCATTAGGTAGCCTGCAGTTTTCAGTGCTGTACCTGGTATGTCTAGGGGACCCAATTTGCACAGGAACAGCACGTAATCAGCATTTTTTGAAACTCAGATCCAAGAAATGAATCTTATAGGTATACCCAAAGTACCAGTGACTTCAGAAAATTGATGCCATTAGGGATATTGCTGTAAATAAAGTCAGGAATTTAGTTGCAAAAAACCAGAGACAACAAAATCCAGTTAGAGTTTATATGGGTACAGCACCCTTATTTTTTGTGGGGCAGTATACTGCTGAGTGTGATGCAAGACTGTTAAAGGATACTGTAGTAAGTAACTTTTTTTGAGCAAATTTCAACAAAACATCTAGAAGAAGAAACAAGCTGACTAATAAATGCTAAAGACTACAGCTTGAAAAAATTGCACAGTTTTAGTTTATAGGGAATTTTAGGTGACAGAAATTCTGAAAAGCAAGACAACAAGGAATGAAGATAGCTTGAAATGCAGGTTGAAGGTAGGTAGGTGTAAGTCAACCCAGCTGTGCGTTGGAAAAGCAATCATAGAGCTTCAAAAGGAAGGAAACAAACTGGTTTGTTGGCTGATTCATGCTGGTCATTTTTTTGTTTGATTTTGACTATGGCAATAAATATTTGCCAACACCTTTCCCAGGTCCTACCTTTTTGCCTGAATATAACTAAGACCTGAGCTCGCAGACCATACAAACAACACGGAGACCAAAACTGCTCCAGTCTTAAAGCAGGGAGCTGCCTCGCTCCTTCTTTTGCTTTTGCTGGCACCTTACAGCCTCTGTGTCAGGTGGGTTCAGTCAGTGGTGGACGGACACCTACTGCGCATCACTTCTCGCCATCTGACACCGCTGGCAGGCAGCAGCGATGTTTTTCATAAACTTTGCCAGCGCATATAAAAACCACAGAGGGAGAGAATATGAACACTGATGAGCAAAAATTAAGAGCATGCATTACTTCTGCAGGCTTTCACTTAAGTAATAGGAACACCACATTCAGAGACAACTTGAAATCCTATCATAGGATAGGATTCTGTTTCTTAACAGCGAAACATCACTGTTTCTTAACAGTGCAGAAGTGCTAAGGCCCCACAGGACAAATAAGAGGGTTCTAGATCTGAAAGGGCAGATTAAATGGCTTTGCTCTAACCCAGATCTTACCTTTTTGTAAGCACTGTGGAGATCGGTATGTGACCACAAGGAGTAGAGGAGGACTGAAGCAGCCCTACTAGCTTTGCTGAACGTGTTACTGCAATTTTGCAAAAAGAGTGATAAAACATGTTTAAATTCTCACTTCATAATCACAGTGCATGTGCACACATCAGCAAATGTAACCTCGTAGCATTTTTTCTGTCTCTTTTTCCTCCTAAATGCTGTTTTACTGCTCTGTAGGTATTCTAGCACATTTCAAGCTGTCCTGACCACTGAAACAAATGCAACATCCCTCCCTGCGTCACTCATTCTTCCAAATTAGTGACAAATGAAGTACTCTATAGCCTTCATCTTAGACCAACTGTCATACTATTCATATTCAGTTGAGGAAAACACAGCCCAGCATAGCAAGAATTTGAAAGGATCTTTCCAGCAGGTAAAATCTCTGGTTAGTTAGATAGGATTTAAAGTATTCAGAGCCTCATGAGGCCCCCTTTACTGAGATGAATATCCTCTTTCATTTTGTAAAAAGAGAGGAAGGCAAACAGAATAATTATTCATATTCACAAAGCATTAATTATTCTCTTTTGAGTAAACATTGGTTGCAGTGATTACATATCAAATAATGATTAAAGGAAATTCAACTTCTATTATCTAAAATGCCCCTTGATAAATAATTTTTAAGTACAGTTCTATCAGCTCTATAAGATGTATCTCTGCACTTTTCTGCTAAAGAATATCAGGGCTGTGTTATAAAGAACAGGAAATATGGCAGATTTTGGGGGACAGATAAGATCTGATGGTTAGCCTCTCTATATATTAGAACATAGATAACAGTGTGCCGTCATCTTCTGAGGAACTATTTAAAATGCTGGAACCCGGCAAATTTAGCTGTGGCTGGAACGGTTGTTATAAGAGATTTTTCTGTGTTCCCAATACGTGCAATTCTATTCACACCACAGTCACTTGTTTAAGCTGTCCTGTACCTTAAGACGCAGTGTTTTTTTCCCCTCAAGTGGTTGGCTTCTCCACCATCTTACCTGTCATTCATGCTGATGGTAATAATCTTTGGTAGGCCATCAGCACTCAGGAGAAGCCGTGCATTGTGAGAACTGTTCTGTGTCAAATTGAACAAGGTGTAGCAGATGGATGCTGTGGTTTCACAGACAATATCAGACGCCGGGACAGACTCGGGAAGTATCGAGACCAAATCAGGCAAAACTTCTCTAGCTACAAGTTGGAAGAGAGACAAGCAACCCCATTACTAACAGGTGCAGATTTATCTAGAGGTCCTACAAGACCTTATTCCTCCCATTATCAGCTATCAGGGTGCTCTGTCCTCCCACAACAGAATCATGGTTTCAAACCCGCATTACATCCCCTCAATTTAGGTTAAGCCGCATCCGTGCCAAATCGGACAGTATGCATTTTGCCTCTTATACACATTACATTAATACCTCGTGTACTGTAGTGAGGTCCCTAGGCATGTGCTAGCAGCAGGCTGCCACTTCCCGAGGAACCCTGTGTGTCCTATAGGTAATGATAGGCATAGAGATATAAAGCAACCTGAGAAAGGGAGACTGCAGTGCCATTTTTACTGCTGAACTTCTCAAAGGTCGGCTACAAGGGGATGCACACACTCAACCTTCTGAACTGGTGTGTAAGCTATCTATTTAAGAAGAATGTCCTATTCTGAAGTCTGTCCCTACTCAAGAAACACCACATCACTTTGACCACGCTGCATGCGACCCTACCAGCCAACCAAGCAGCAATCAATAGCTCTGGACAGCAACTGAGTCCTACTATATACTGTGAGATTTGTCCCGTGTGGACAAGAGCTGATGGAGAAAATTTAAGCAATAGGACGTAGCCAGCTGCTCCCACTATAAGAAGGACCACTGGGCAATAGTTTGGGACATTTTGGGCCATTCTTCTCTCCACAACCAGAGTTTCACTTGGACAGAGCGCTTTGCCCTGCATGAGTTCTCTTCATTCCTCCTGATGGGTGTGTGACAAGGTTAATATATATTTAGATCAAATTACATACAATTTAGAAAAGGGCCTTTAAAACTGGATGAACCACCTGCTATGCTAAGTATCAGTCAAAGCAATTATGTCAGACACGATAGCACATTTTTCGTCCATTGGTAAATCAAGGAAAGCAATTTTTAGAAAGTATATATTTGTCAGTGTCTTGAAAACATCTGTTCAGAACAAATGTTATTTTTTCAAGTAAAATAGGAGTTTTTCTGACATTTTTCAACCATTTAACTTTTAGAGATTGTTCTCAATTTCATACCAAAGCTTCATTTTGCGTGATAAATACAGACACTTTATCTAGGAAACAGTATGCCTTTCCAAATGCTTTCCTTTGGACAAAATTATTTGGAGAATTTGACTTGAATTCACACATGTTTTAACTCAACCAAAAAGAATGCCTTTTCATGGAGAAAAGGTTCACCTGAAATTCCCCCAGTTCTTCCTACGATGGGTAAAGCAAGAGAATGACTGTGAACATGCAAGATGAAGCACCTTTCTCCAAAGCTTCACGCTATTCTGTCTTTCCCGCATTCTTTCATAAATTGTTTTTCCTGATGAAATCCCACCTTCTTCTCAGGTTAATTCCTACTCGTTCTGGGGGATTCACCACTTGCAATTTTTAACACCATATGGATTATCCCTTTGTAATCAGACCAACAACGTATTATAATATTTTCATTAACAGGGAATGTTTTCTAAGGATTAAACAGCGCCCAGGAGACTGTTCTGCAGAATTCTGGAGGTTAATCTGCCCCACGAACCAGCTGTGTGCCTGTAATTTCCCCTTCCCCTTTGGAGAGAACACAGAAAAAAACAACAAATCTGTGAATTCATTTTATCCTATCAGTAGGAAAAAAATTCAAATATACATTAAACTGAGACTACTCAGAATAGAAATAGCTTCTGATGTGAAAATAATGATAACATTTTAGAAATAAGGTCCTCCAAAAAGACTGAACTTTTTTCTCTCTAGTATCTTCTAGTTTCCGTTCTCAAAAAAACTTATGCAGGAAAACTGTGCATGCTGCAAGCCTCCAAAGCTTTGTGTCTAAAAGAAGAAAATACAATTTTCACCTGAAGAATTAGAGATGTTCTATGACTTGTCCCAAAGGATTACATAGCTGTGGCAGCACAGAACTCGGCACTCAACTTCCTTTACTGTATTTTAAGCAGAAGAAAAACTCCCTCTTCAGATCTGGGTAGATTTTACTTCCATTACGTATTTTTTTGAAAGTAACATCAATGGAAGTATCTAATGAGAAATACCCAATCTAAAGAAAACTTGAGGTTAGATTCTTTCTTAGGCAAAACTCTTATTTTCAACCCTGTATAATGACTGCAAGTATCTGACCCAAAAATTCACTAAACCCACACCAGTTTTTTTGCACAGTTTTTATTTAAAGAAGGAAAGCTTAATGTAAAGAGAACAGAGAAAGAAAGCCCAAGAGGCAATGTTAGTCTTTGCTCACCTATATCACTTTGCAGAGAGGTGTTGCGAGACAAGTTCCTGAGCAGTGAGACTGCTGTCTTCTTTACTGTTGGGTGGCTTACATGCAGCATAGTTCGAATACTTGGAAGGCCATTTGCCTTCTGAACAACAGTCCGGGCCACCGCAAACGGCATCTGTTATAAGGCATGTGGCAATAGTGTGTCATTACCATGAATGTACAGCCTCACAAACAACCGCAGCAGCTTCTCTATATCAATTTAAGCACGTTTAAAATAGTTTAAATCCAGAGCTATGTATGAGCTGCAACAGAAGAGGAAGGTGATAGAAAAGAAGTTTTGAGCCCTCTTTCTCCCGCGTGCTCTTGGGCCAGTTCCTCAGCCAAAACATGATGAAGGTCATTAGCTGCTTTACCATTAAAGTGATCTGTGGTTGTTTCAGAGCCTTCCTCTCCCCATGGGACTGATTATGTTCCACAAAACCACTTTTTTTTTGTGCTTTTAATATCTACTTATCCCTCATTGTGCCCTCATTGGGCAAAATTCCACACGTGGAGGTGTACAAAGAGTGAGAAGAAGCAGTCCTCGTATTTGCCAACCAAGAAATAGCCACACCGCTAGTTATGATTTTCCCCTCAATGTTCTTCAATTTCCTTGATCACGTCTGTGAGACAGTGACCTGTCAGTGGTTACCTGATCTCAGTGCTGTGGGTGTGTTGCTCTCCAGCCCTAAACTCTGTGCATTCACATTAAGAACTAAACGACACGAAAAAGAAAAAAAGTTGACTCACTGGTCCAGTGCCAGCTGTGAGGTTCTGAAGAGCTCCCAGGGATGCTTCCTGGGTATAGTTTCTGGTACTCTTTGCTATTAAGGAGAGATATATCCTAATCAGCGTGGAATGCCAAAGCGATTCAACACCTCTGGGATTGCTCTTTTCCTCTGGTAGCGGGGTGTCCTGCTGCTTCTAAACATGTAAACAGATCAAGCCTTTAGAAACAGTGACCTTAGATGACTTACTGCATCACAAGCTAAACTAGCTATTTTGTAACTTTCTATGACCAGATTATTTGCAGATTATCCAGTTGTGAACTCAAATAACAACATGTAAATTTTCAATATTTAATTATACTGGCCACTCCATCCAAAAAGAGGAGATAGGTATGGGGGAAACTGCTTCTCATCTCTCAGCAACTGACACTAGTGGCCGAGGCCAAGGAGAAACAGAAATGGCCAGCTAGACTTGTACTGTGGATGGAACGGGAGAAGGGAGAACACGCTCCAGCAAAACTAATAGATGGGGAAGGGTCATCAGTCCTTTTCTTTTGCTTTCCCCCTCCCCTGATACCTGTTTTCTCTCCAACAATTCCCAGTTGCCAGAATATTTATGATCTGTATCACATGGCACCAAAAGAAGAGATCTTGAGATAGACCAAAAGCCATCAAGTCATGGAAGTAGCAAGTCATCTGTCGCTCATTTCAGTGGTGAAACCATCACAACACCCACTCATTGGCAGGGCACTTGCACAATTGCTGTACGTGGTACAGATACCACTTGGATCCATCAGAGGGAATGAAACTGAGGGGCAGTATTCCTCAGCTAATGAAACACTGAGTTGCTATGTCATTTTCACCATCAGCAGCTGAACAAGATAACGGGTGTTAGGAAAGGCTACCAATAAATCTGCATTTTTGGGGCAAGTAAGTGTCACACTACCAAATATATCAGTAACAGATTGTTAAGTAGATTACAGCCTTATTCTCCAAAAGTTGCTACAACCGATTAACAAAACGAGATGTAACTAAACATGTCCTTTACCTCTTTTACTTTTCTGCTCCGTGTCCCAAAACAGCCCGGTGTTTTATCATTGCTAGAAATATTTCTTCTTTGCATATATATGCTCTGGACATAGCTCTCAGGGAGCTCTATCTCTAGCTGGTAGGAAAGGTTGTGAAGAATGCACACACAGTTTTCTGTGGCCTAAAATAATAAAAGAATAGAAATCTTGAAAGCTTTGGCATGCGTTGATGGGACATGTATAGACATGGGAAGATCTTTAATTTTTGGATCTTCAACAACTAACTGCAGAGCTTCTAATGGCTTACAGAAGAGCTAGTCTTCGTGCCAGCGATCCACAAGACTCTATTTATACTGATAAATTAAACATGCCCTGGGATGTTCCTGAACACTGAGGCCAACTGGCACACAGGGCTTGCATTCGCAGCGGGGTACAAGCCTGTTGGAAATGGTCCTGGGACATTATAATTCCTGAATTGTGCCTGGGGATTGTTAGGATGAGTGCTATTTGGCACAAACCATAAGTGTGCCAAGGAGTGTTTAAGAGCTTAAGAGTAAAGATGATCATGTACACGTCTCGCTGTAGCGTCAGCAAAAGGAAAGCTTCGTATCTTTCCTAAGGAGGAAGCACTTTTCTGTGGTAATATGCTTTGTTTAATTAGATGTGCCTTTCTGGGCATGGCTAAGGTCAGGTCTACAACTTCTGAGTGATGAGTCTAGTAGCAAATAGCTTTATTACCAGTTCCTGCCTTTTTGACAGTAAAAAAGCAACCAGTGATTTTAAGAAAAAATGCAGCAGGGAGCTATTGGCACAAGTGTGATGCGTTCCCTGAAGCTAATGGCACTGAATACAAGGAGATGGAGAAGCTCAAGTAACTAATCCTAGAATAGAGCTATAAATGTGCAGCGATTACCACTACACAGCACAAGTTATAGCAGGCACAGCAGAAGTGCCTCACAGGCTACGGCTAAACTTCTCATAAATGACAGCTGGTCTTCTCGCTCAACTTCACCCAGCTAAAAGTCTAGTCTAAGCAATGTTCAGGATTCATCTGCAGACAAGGGTGGGAGGAAGAGAACAAGATGAACTGGCTTCTGGAGGTGTCCATGTCCTTATAGTTACTGGCTTAGGCAGAATGTATAGCTTCTAAAAGTTTAGGAAAATCAATCTCATTCTAAATGATGCAAGCTCTTTAATTACACTGCCACCCAAAGAGATTTAGGTTCTTCGTTTCCTAAGGGCTATATAGCACTAAATATACAGGAAAGTAACCAGATTAATTTTTTAAGCTTCTAGCTAGCTAGCTCCCTTAGACAATGAGAAAGGTAATATCTGACTCTAGGTGTTTCAGTATCTTTGAAAGCTGTGACTTTCTCTCACATTTTTAAAAAAAAGACCGAAGTTTCTAGCTCTTTCTGGTAATTCTGAAAATGTTTTCCCAAAGCTAAGGTATGTTATTCTTTTAGATTGCAGGATAAAAAAAAACACTTCAGAAAGCTTCTTACTGGACTTTCATCTTTGGTGACAGTTCTAAAAGCCCTGGAAATAAGTATACGTTTGGCAGTTACATCACAACTGTTTCCGAACATTGGTTTCTAAACATAAAAAAATATTCTCCTAGCAATTTCCCCGAGGAAAAGACCTTTCATCTCAAAGAATACCTTGTCATTAGGCTCGTGGTCTGCAATAGCTCCTTGAATATAATACACCAGAGAATCAATCAAGCCGTCGCATTCTCTCATCTTTTTCCTTCCTTCTGGGCCAGCAGAGCTCATGTTTCTGTGCAGGAAGGAATACGTTGGCGAGAAGAGATTTAGTTAAAGGTATTTCCTTGTGCTCCTCTGGCAAACTTTTCCAGCTAAATCTTAAAGGTACTGAAGTTAAGGTTGACTGCTTCCTTTCTGCAGAGCTGTAAGATAATCTGAGCCTCTGCTAAGTAAACCTTTCACTTCAGTGCACTCCCAAACAAACCCAAATACTCCAGAGAAACAAACTGTTGTGTTTGGATGGGTAAGGTAAGACCTGACTCAAATCTTCATCTCAAAGTTGAATTAATCCTTTTTAAACAGTCAAATAAACTAGACTTTTTTTCCCCATTATTCCATTTGTAGTCATATTTTTACAATTTGGGACAGTAGCTATGTCAAAATATGAGAGGAAAGGTACCTGTAAAAATTCCCATGCACACAAATGTCCTTAGCATTTACCTACACCAAAGCAGTTCTTGATCCAAGACGTCCCATCAACAGACATGTTTCTGAGAGTTTTATCAACTTTAGTACATTAACACGTAAAGATAACTGATGTCATTTATGGGGCCAAATTCAGGTGGCAGTTCATGTGCTCATGGGAATGCTCTGAGGGGTGCTAGAAGGCAGGAGGGGATGCGAATGCAGCCGATCGGAGCAGCAGCCCGACCCCACCGCTGGGCAAGAGGCTGAGGGGATGAATCGCGACGTGGCTGCCACTGCCATTGCTGCCAGAGCAGCAGCATGAGAATTATGAAATGTGCAGGGACAAGGAAGAGGAAAAAATACACCGTGCTCAGCCGATTCCCAGCTTCCCAGAAAAACTGCTGTCACCTAAGCAGAAGAAAGCTGAAGCCACCAGAAGCTGCTCAGGCAGAGAGGGAAATGCCAGATGCCTTCTGCTCTTCTACCACAGTGGCTCGGACACCGCTCCGCACACTTTCTGCTTCCTCCAGATCCGAAGGAAGCCACTGTTTGCCCAGCTTTCAAGTAACATTTTCTGGGCTTTGTGGTAACCCAAGTACAACGTGAAAAAGAATTACGAAAGTGATTTAAAAACTCTTGAAAAGGCAAACACACACTTGCTGCTTGAAGTTTGGCTCTAAATAAGCTACTGATTTCCAGGGAAGTAACAACACTTACAATTTTAGGGTATAATTAGTTTTACAACTGAACAAACTCTGAATTATGGAATGCTGGAATTATAAACCTAGGCTTCATTATTTTGGACTCCTGCAGCTCTGCTGGCCAAAAGGCTGCTCACAGTATCACATTCCAGCTTCTTTGTTCGAAATAACATTACATATAACCCAATCTTAGCATCCATCACAGAGAGGGACATGTTCCTTTAGATAGTTTCAGGGTGTTTATTTTGCATGCTTACTTTACCCACTGGAAATTACAATGGTTTAAAATTTTATTATCAACAAAGCCAGGAAAGTACAGCTTTAAACTTTCCTGTGGCTTATGACTGTAAAATGAACATTGCATTTTATACACAGTCAGTGAGGTTCTTTTTTTTCGTTCTCCTGGGAAGTACATATTCAGATTAAATACTAATGAATTGTAATTATAGTTTTACTTTAGGTCATGCTGTTAACAATATCCCTATTTATGACCTCATTTATTCTCTCATGGAATTACATATCACACAGTCAATATTCAGATTCCTCAATATGGCCTACCATAGACACCACTTTGGAATTTAATTTTACCTATACATGTCACATTTGAGGCATGTCACCCTTTCATAATATTTATGGTTATGCTGACAGAAATGCACATGTTACAACCCTTCTAGTGCATAGCAAAAATAGTTTCTGAGGCACACAGACTAAAAATACTATTAAAAGATAAGTGTGGAATTCCCCTCGCCAAAGACACTTCAGCTGATACAGTACTTGGTTTTGTCACAGCACGTTATTCTACAAATCCCTGAACTTTTGACAACTACGATCCTGGCTGCGCAAGGAGAGGCCATCACCTGGCCTTGCTGTCTAGCATGAGTATGGTGGGGCACATGGCTTTATAGCTCAGGAGGCAGAGAGGAGCCTGAATCAGAGGCACCGTCCTGTTCTGCAAAGGAAATGAATCACTCAACTCTGCTTCATGAAGAAGATGATGCTCAACTGTTCATCCAGTCAGGGATACCAGTGTGTGTCTGTGTGCGCGTCCGTACACATATGGCCACTCCATTCTCCACCTTTCCCTGTTTCCTCATCACCCCAACGTGGACTGGGAAGGGAAGAGTTCCTGCTCTCCCACTCGCCCAATTACAGTTGTAACCACCTTGCTCTGCACGGGGTCACAGTTGGTTTGAAGGCAGAGAAGAGTATTTCAGGCAAAACCTCAGCTGAAGTTTTTTTGCTAATTAAATCCTGAGAAACTCCAGGAAATAAAAATATTATTAGATTGGGAAAAAATAAATGTTTCTGAGAAGTGTCACAGAAACCTACATTTAAAAAAACAAAAACCAATTTTGAAACAATGGCAACATTTTGCCTAGAAAATTGCAAAACTGACTTCACCTTGGCTTCCCAAGATTTGAGGTTCCTGACAAGTGGAACGCTTCTCTCTGAGCTCAGGAGTTGGACTCTCTTCTAGTGGAGATCCTGAAGGCCTTGAAATACTCAGTGCTTGGCCAATTGCCAAGGTTGGGCTGGCCCAGTATTGTGGCTCGTGGCAACTCCCATGGTGAGAGTTCAGGGTTATCTAGAAATTGTCAAATCTGCTGTGCAAGTTTGTTTTACTGGCATTTCATCAGAAGTACACTGAGACCAAACACATCCATGGAAAAAAGGATCAGCTGGAGTCAAGGTCAAGAGTCTTCTCATAGAAAAACTCTTCTGCTACACTGTTCCTGATATCTCTGCTCTACATCTGTATTGAAGGGTTGTGAGAATGCAGCACAGGGAGAATGCAGCCTTAGGGCGATTGCTGCTTGTAGGGATGCTCTCCTTTGAATGAGTCAGAACTTACGTTTTGGGATCATCTGTTAAAAATCTCTGACTTCTGGCATGCTTAAATATGCTGATCCCAGTGACATGCCCAAACTAAACCACATGCTAATGTGGATGCATTGTATCTATCTACGTGCCTCATTTATCTCATCCCGTATTTGCCGCTTCTGTTCTCTCTTGCACGCATGCATGGTGTAACTGTATCTGTAACCGAAATAGCCCTTTGCCCGTGTTCCTGTGGCGTTTGTGGAGGATCAGCTAATTTCCTATTGGGATATATTGTTTTGATTCGGAGATGTGAGATAAATACAAAGAAATGTAACATAGTAAAATCAAGTGTGATTTTGAAAGAAACAGAACGATAATATACGTTCAGTCAGATTGCAAATGGCACCAAATGAAAGAGATACTCCCTTCAAGCCAGCAGTGAGTCACACACTGGCAGACTATGTTGGAAAAGGTTTTTGCACTGCTGTGAATGATCTACATGACTGATAAGACGAAAGCTTTTGCTCCCGGGACTCATTCTGCTAAAACTGGTAATTTGAATTTAACTCAATTACGTGATAATTTCCTGAAGTAGTTTGGGAAATTCTATTCCCTTCATGACATACACAGTTCAAAAATGCCACAGGGAGGGAAAGGTATCCAGGGATCTACTTAGTAGCTACAGGCGCCAGGCTGCAAGCTGCTCGCTGGAAATAACAAAATTCCTTTCAGGAATTGGGAGAGCAGATAAACTGAAGAGGAGGCAAAAGAGATAAGAATGGATGGACATAAACTTAAAGGAATGGCAATGCTATGCAAGAGGCCTTGGTTCAAAGGCCTTGTTATCATCAGTCATTTGTTTTACGTTCTCTCTTAGAAGCTTCCATTATGAAATTGAGGTGCCATTATGCTTTTCAACACACGGTGAGAACTTTGGCTTCACTTCTTTCCAGAGCAAATGGAAGTAGATGCTTACGCAGCCTCCTGGTCTGAAGTGCAATTGACACTGCTTCCTTCAGCTACAGCTTTCCACCATCCTTGTAGGGCACTGTGTAATTCACAAAGAGCGTAAAAGAGAGCTAGGACAGACAGAGGGTGAAGAATAATAATGAAAAAGGAGGCATTAACTCTGTTTTACCATTGGGGAATCAGGAACAGAGAGGTTAGCCGACTTTTATGGAGACAGCTGTCTAGAAAGTTTTGAAGAATTAGGATACATAGGGCCACAGGATGCTCCAGTTACAGGGCAATTAAAAAGGAGGGCTCTGTAACGAAACACAGCAGTTGCGATCACTAGCTCCAACACTTAAATGAAATATTTTGCAGGAGGAAATGTGACCACTAAACATAAATTTTGGGAAGTTCAGCATTGCAGAACTTTTGGGAACAGGTATTTCAAGGTAAAAATGGAACAAGATCATTATCAGCTTTCAAAGTATAATACAGACAGCCTTCTACTAAGCCTTTCTTTTAATCAGAGGAAGAATCATGCCAGAAATTCACTTATGTATATAAATAACATTCAAACCCATATATTCTGCAGGCCATTGGCATCTTACCCTTTCAGACTCAGAGAAGGAGTATGGAAGAGGAGGCTAAGTATCTTGAAGATTTCTACCCATTTGTATAGGAACTGGAGACAGAACTATTATGTGTAGGACTTTCAGGCCAAGAAAAAAGTGACTTTACCTTTAAAATCCAACAAGACTTGTCTGCAAAAGTCTGCGATACTCCTCTAGATAGTTTAATACACCAATTTTACTTGTTCAGCTTGTTGTCAGGCAACCAGCAAAGTCGTTTGATTTGGCTTATTCTGCCTGTTCAGGGCACAGTCCTTTTTATCGTATTTCAGGACCGAATAATACCGTTACTTATTCTAACTGCTAATGCAGAATTGTGTGGTGCACACAGCTTCTTTATATTATATTAAGTTTCATGACCCGTGATTTCTTTAAAACTGTGTCAGAAGCAAAGCCTTAAGACAAATTACAGACCTGGAGAACGGGATTAAGAAATCCTTTTAACATCAGACTTCCTTATCAGTGACTGCATAACACTGACACAGGCAGATGAAATTCAGGATTCCACAATACTTCTGGCAATAGCTGTGTAACAGAACGGGGAGTGTTCTAGTCATTCACTCATTCCAGTGTTAGTATCTGCAATACTATATATAGATGTGGTTTCACTTCTCCTCCTAAAATTCTGTCAAAGAAGATGAAGAGCGCTTTAATTTATTAGTTGGTAACTGTGTGGCACAGTGCAGACACCCATGCCAGATGAGAGTGTTAGATTTGGACTGTGGGTGTCCCTGTCAGTCACTAGGTGTATGTAAATCTTTGAAAAGAAGTTTTGGCATTCTCCTATAACTAACTATGGTACTATGCATAACGCATTGCACTTCAAAGTACTATTTTTACCCTGTAATAGAAGCTGCAGGCTATAGACTTTATCAACATCCACAACAAACATGTTAGTATTACAAAAGGGAAGACTAATTACAGATTTATATTCTGGCAAATATATATACTCTTGAAACATCTTCATTAGTATACATCATTCCCTCAGTGCACAGTTTTTTATGTTGTGGTGTGCTCTTCTTTTAGTGTTCAGCACTTCTTTGTGCAGATGTTTTTTTTTTTTAAATTAATATATAAGGAAGGAATACTTCTAGTGACCTAACTGGGGAGGTGCGTTAATTTCCAATAAAGAGAAGCACGCTGATTCATCTTAAAAACATTAAAAACTATTCTCTGATAGAAAGCATGTCGGCAATCCTGCAGATCAACTTTGCCTGTGAATTTTCAAGCCCTTTTTGGTCTCCTCTCAGTCACAATTTTTAGTGGTCAAGCTCTAAAAAGTGAGAAGGACTAAAATACGGACCTCATATTTTTAAAATAGGTAATGTATCCTTGGACATCTTGATAAGGGCAGTTTGAGAGACTTTCACTGACATTTTGTACAGAGTAAGGTATGTTCCGAATCTACTTTTATTTAATTTAAAACAAATCAGCTACTGTTACTCTTTATTTGTCTCATATCAAGGTGTGGTCAAGTTGCTGCAACAAGCTCAGAAAGAGTAATACCATGTTAAAACATGCTGGCCATCGGCTGGCACATAGCGAAGAGATGGTTCCAGAGTCCAAACGCAGCAGAGGAGCAGGTCATGCCACCACAGAGTGGCACAACTAACAGCCAGACTGCTTTCTGTACACATGCAGCTTGGGCTATTTAATATGAAAAAAGACAACCTGCTTCATTTCATAGACACCACCACTAGCATTAGCTAGAGAGATTTTATTACGGGTAGTTAATGTTTCTCTCTATTTGCTTTTGAGACATCAGAGTAAATCAAAGTTAATTATTACCTTGAGATGAAGTTAATTAGTAGTTAGTGGGCTGACAGGAGTTCCTGCAGAAAAAGGTGCTTTATTGTTGAGTATTTTGTATAGCTAACAATTCATTTATCCTCTGAAACCACCCATGAGTCAGAGCTGTTTACACAGTAAAAATTCATGCCATACAGACACAACTACTCTCCTATAGGACACGTTAGCAAAAGAGATACGTGTAAGGCAAAACTGGGCAGCTTCCCCGCCTCTAAATTTCGAACTTAATTCCTTGTACTTTCTTAAGAAGCCTTTAAAACTCAGGACATGCCTTTGCACTCATACGTTACTCATTAATTATTTCAAATGATGTCCTTTCCTGCATTTTTGCATGTGCAAACAAAAGACATGTATCTCTAATACTCATATTTGTATTTATTTAACATGCAATTACTTCAAACTCACAAACACAAAGGGCCACAGTTTTATGGACTGTTATTTTTAAAGGTGCTAAAAACACCTAGAGATGTGATTTTCATACTTCAGTCATTTAGAGGTGTGTTTACTGAGGCCTTTTGTGTTTCTCTGTAGTAGCTGCTACTGTGTTCATAAGGCTATTAGCTGATCGCAGTAGTAAATAGACAACTGTGGATCTATTCATCCACCCCATGGCTGTAGCCTGGCCTCAATTTAATTAAACTTGTGCAAAAAGTTGGACGGGGCTTACTTTGGTTTAAAAAATGGCTTTTTCCTAATTTAGGTTGAAGTTGTTTTCTAATCAGTTTAGCTATAGATACATCAAAGTAAACATCTTTGGCAGCGTCTGAAAACTGAACACTTCTCTGTGCTTGTAGATACCATGTCCCCTTTCCAAGTCATCTGTTTAGATACAAAGTGATTATGGCTCAGGATTAACTCTAAGTATTTATCCAAAGGGTCCTTGGAGATGCTACTGAATATAACTATTAATTGCGGTTTATATGCCAAGTAGAAAGAACGAGTGACTTGGCCCCACCTGAGCATGTTCTGCTTACTACCCAAAGGACTGCTCCCTTGCCTGGTAAAGCTGGTAGGACTCAGCAGGTATTACAGCTGTTGAGCAGAACTTACCCAACACAAACAGCAGAAAACATCGTTGTCCCTTTAATACCTAATGTTGCTGTAAATGAAGATGACTTGCTCAGTCTCTGGAAATAAAATTCCAAGTACACGAGCATTTCAGGTGTCCCAGTGTCCCACCAATGACACCAGTACTAATCCTTCACGTGTGTTAGTGTTTCGGTAGCCCAAACGGCACTTATGGGGCTATACAGCAGTAAAGCGCAAAGAAAGGAAATTGTGAGAGAAAGCTGCCAACTTTGTGGTTCTTCTGGGAAATGCAAACACTCCTGGGTGTCTGAACCAGAGACTGTGCTCAAAGGAACTGCCCACAATGAGTTATCCACTGTAAACAGCATTACCACGGCTTGAATAAAACAGACATGACACCAAATTTCTGTTGAACCTACCCTGAAACGGTGATATGTGAATATAGTGAATTTTCTTTAGTCTTCATAGAAAGCTAGTTTCTTGTTTACATAGAATCAAATTCTCTAAATGGAGGCATGCAATGATAAAAATCCTATTACTGCCTATAACTATGTTTTGCTTTAGCATAACTGAGAACTTGTGTTTCAGAGAAATACTGCTTTACCTGCCATAGCCTAGGACTAGTACTGTTGCTTTTCAACAAACGCAATCATAAATCTGTTCTGCCAGTCAGAAGTACAGACACATACTCAAGCTATCTATAAGAGTCTTAATCATTTTGAGTTTGTAGAGTGGGCATATTTTTATGTGACTCCAGAGGATAATCGCTTCTTATGCTTCATAAATTTGAGAAATTAAAATGAAGCAGGAATTGTTTATGAAAAAGTTATTAACAAAGTTAATAAATGGCACTTATATGTCTCAAAGAACTTCACATACTATGAATGTGTCACTCTTGTATTTATATCAGCAGTTCATACAACTTCAGACCCAAGCTTTAAAGGTCACCATGCTATACATCCACTAGAGCACTGGTCTCCTCAAGGGTTGCACAAGACAGTCCATTGGGGTGTGGGAAAGAAATATTTTTGTACCATTCATAAAAAATTAAAAGTGTTTATTTCATCTTTATATCATCCTTTTTAATTTCTGATTTTATGTATGTTTTATAATGTACACAATATAGTAGTACAGTAGTACATGTATATAATTTATAAATAAATAAATAAATATACATATACTGAGGGAGTGCTCTGAAAAGGTTTTTACTGATAGGGGTATATGATCAAAAATATTTGGAGACTACTGCACTGGAGCCTTAAAATAACTTTAAAAGGCTCACACAGGTTTAGTTTCTTTTAAGTTACTGTTAGCTTTTCTCCAGTGCTGATTTGTAATACCACTCCTACAACCATTCAAAAAAGCTTTGTTTTTACTATTATCATCATCAGTCAGGGGCTAATAGTAAACATCATACCAACAACTGTTATTCAGTGAAGAATCTCTCTGACTTCAATGCAACCATGTAACCAGAGGCAACCAGGCCTCTGTTTACTATTTCCTGTAATGCATATATTTACTCTGTGGGTTACCCATCAAATGAATATACAGGAGTTTATAAAGAAAGTTATTTTCATTGTATTGAGCAGTAATTCTTCTGGCCTGATACACATGAGGCATTTCAAAATATGATCTGTATGCAAACTCTTCTTTTTGGAGCCATCAAAATTCAGAACAAGAAAGAAAGTAAATGTGCAGGCCTGTTGTTTTGGGTACTTCTAGGCTGATTGCTCACCTCAAGCATCCTGTGGCATTGTAGAAGATATCAGGATCAGGTAAAACACTTGACTTTGGGTAATCTCTATCTGGCCAGCCAGAGTAAGGAATGAGAACAGCTTCAGTCAGCGTCTGCAGGGCTTCTCTGATCAACAAGTGCTTCAGCTGGTCATTGGAGGACAAATTCCACAACAAACCTGCAATATCCAAAATAAAATCAGAGTGGCAAAAAGACTCTCCCACAGTTTGAAAGAGCTAATCTCAAACTCCTTGAAGTTGAGTGAAGGGGCCTGCCTGGCACTTGATATCCTGAAGAGGAGCAGAAGGGGGTGATAAGAGTTATCTGAGGACATGGAAATGGGGGAAAAAAAAGGGGCACAATTATCTACGTAATTAAAGTCAGATCCCTATATATATAGTCAGTCTAGTGCCCAATTGAGAAGCACAGTTTTCCATGGCTCTGCATGTGCATTGCGCACCTGCCGCAATCATCTTCTGCATTACCGAAGTAACACAAGTTAAACAGATCTAACGCCACCAACGCCAGCGATCATTCTCCACACTTCCAGGGAGGAATTCGTCCCTTCTGGAGGCCTGGCAGGACTAGTTGTGCTTTTGCTGCAATTACCAAGTGAAGACCAATGAGCGGGAGAATAAACTTTCATGCAAAGAGGTACAGATGGTGAGTTTACAGGTCTTTGGAAATCTGCTAAAAGACAGAGCAAGTTTCTCTAATGCTTGATGGCAAAATTCCTCATCAGAGGGAAAACTGTTAAATACTGGTTGGCTGTTACTGTCCAGACATTTGTCACTAAGGAAATCATTAAGTAACGCTATACACCTTGTCTGCTCACTATATCCAAACACCAAAACAAATCTCAAATATAGTCTTGTATAATTGATTAGCTTTGCTTATGTTCTATTCTAACAGATGACAATTCTTTTTAAAGTACTGTTCCCCTGGAAAAAGACACGTATTTCTGCTTTTCACTACAAAGGCATTCATTGTTTCCCCAGACAGCTGCTCCAAGTTTCACAGTCCTCCTCCTCCAAACACTGGCAGAGTATTAGTGAATGTTCCTTTCATCAGTTCACGACAAAAAAAATGTTTCTTTTGTATCTCCTTACACTTTGAATTCAATTACAGCTATTGTGAGCAATAGTAAAATCAAAGCAATATCCAGCCAGAAGCAGCCCACTTTTTCTTCTGTGATCAGCTCTTCAACCTCTGAATTAGGGGATAAAAGGAAGAATGTACTTTCCTGAAGGATAACTAAGGCTTATGGGAAATCAGACATGCAGCCAAAGAGCATTGGTAGGGAAGCAGGTTAAGACAGAATGGCAAAAATGCAAGGGCACAAGGACAGAATATCATATTAAAAGGAACAAGTGCATTTTGAATTACAGACAGATTCCTAGCATAGAATTTACAGAACAGAATTTGAGATGTTGCTCACACTGTAAATTTTCCAAGAAAAATCCTACCTTTACCCACAGGCACTGTCTCACTGGGATTCAGAAGGATTCTCTCAGTGGCATTCTGGGTGTTGAATAATTTGTTTACTTTAAAAAAATATCTTTAGGAGTGGGCTCTTTCCTTGCAGCTATGCTGTAATGTATTCATAGGGGCATAGTTTTCCCTTAGATGGTTATTTGGGAAAATGGGTGGGGTCTCCTTTTAAATTTATATTTCTTTTAATGACAGTTCTGTTTGTGCTGTAATCTTCCCCGCAGGAAAAAAATTTCTTTCATTTCTTAGATTTACGCTGCATGATAACAAGATCAAGAGGTTAGATACTCCCTGGAGGCTCATCTGGCTTACCTTCAAAAGCTACTCTGTTTTGTTTTTTTCATGCCACAGCCATTTTACTTTCTGTTCCTCAGTATGCTCTCCAAATACTACAAAATGCCATTTCTGTCTTGGCTCCTGCATTGTCTCCAAGTGACATCCTCTGCTACTATTCAGGAGTAACCTCATTCCTTTCCTAAGAGATTTGCAAGCAGTTTGTTTGTATGTCAAACAAAGGACAGAACCTGTGGTTCCTTTTCTTTATTCCTATCAATGATTTTATGAAGCCAGCAAATCCAGTCAACGTGACCTTGAGAAGGTCTCATTCCCCCTAAGAAGAGGTCGTATAAGTACAAAAATTGCATAGAGAAACCAGGCAGCTATTTTCTGCACATGGGCATTAGGTAAACTGGTCCACGGCAGCTTTCAAACCACTGTCATAAGCACAAAGCCACTTTGGTGGGGGTACTGGTTTGGTGCTTTTTGTGTGTTCTCCTGGGATGCACAGACTGAGAGGCAGGACACAGCACTTGCTATAATCAGTATTTATCTCCATACACTTTCACTGCTTTCAGTCTTTTCATAGGCCGATACAAGGCACACCGCATGACTACACTCAGACTTCATTCCTCAGCCTAGGACTTGGTCTGCATCTGCATTTCTGATGTGCCTATGGGAGCATATACAAAGGGATGAGCAGCTGCAGGTTCTTATGCGTGGGGAAATCAATACAAGGGAGTGATATTTTTGATCCTGGGAGATCTTTTCCTTACTTTCCTGTTACTGGCTTTTTAGTTCCTCTCTGCACAGTGAGAGAGAAAGAAAGAGGAGGGAAGGCCAGTACAACAGGTCAGAAGAAAATACAGGCCATCAAAATATTCTTTAAGAATATATGATATGATATCACTTAATATAAGGCAAGCATTTGTTTGTATTAATACTGCTAGTACTAAGAAGCCAGTGACTTTAAAGATGAGCTTCTAAGGCTGAGATGTACTTATCTCACGTGCACAAATATTAGATTGTATTTCTGAGAGGTAGTGAAGTATGGTACGAGAAAAACTCCGTGTCTTGGAGTTTTAACTTCCTTCTCTGCAACAGTTTCCTTATTTTTATGTATTTTTTTGTCAGGTGAAATGCTTTGGTACCATGCTTCCTACGCAGCAGTAGAAACAAAAAGCTTTCCTCTGCTGAGTTTAGGCATCTTTATTAATGAGTATCACATGCTTTCGATCCTTGGCCAGGAATCTTTCACCAGTATTCAGTGTGGTATGATCAGGTATCAAGATTATTTTACTAATCTCTGATGGGTGAAGACATTCAGCTAATTATCATATCGTGAATTTGGAAGTCTCTAATTTACAGTCAAAGTAGGCAAGTAATAAGTATGATGTGGAAAGACAGACGGGCTTCTCATGCTGATGAGGTGGACTCCAAAATTTCTGCATTAACCTTTTCCTGGAAGTGTTACAACACTACAGTGTGATTGCATGCAGAGCTATGATATTCCACTAGTCCTGTAGGATGTCAAAGGCAATGCAAAAGGAGAAACAAAACTTGTAGGTGAGGCATCAATCAGACAGGGAAACTGTTGCTCCACAGGGTTTAAGCACTTTGGTAGAAAGGCACTCAGAGGTTTGTGTTGTGCTTGGAAAAGCCTTATGTTGCAGCCCTTCTCAGGCTACATAGTCAGTCTGTACAAAACAGCAATTCCAATGTTTCCTAGATATCACTGTACATGCCAAGATCATGTGGAAGCACTGCCCTTAGTAAGCATACGCTTAACAGTGACCATCTACCTCTTGTCTGCAGCCCACTCCTTGCCTGCCTTTAAGTTTGGGCTGGGAAAGAAAGTGGCTGGAAGCAAAGTTAATATTCTCATAGAAATTCATTCAACCAGGCTGCCCTTTGCCCTGTAGGCTCCTTGCAGATTGCTGGGGAGCTGGAAGAGTTGCTCAAATGATGGCAAAAAGTATGTCCTACTGCCATCTTCACCAAGGGACCCAGTGTACTTCCTCCTGACTGCACATTTGGTTTTGGACAAAGTGAGAAATACTTATCTTTTGGTGTATTTTTAAAGCCATCCCTTGCAACTGATAGGCATGAAAGTATATCAGAATACTTTGTTTTATGCAAACTACAACATCCAGCTCCATATTGCTTAAATATTTTGTTGGTGTCTTGTATGTTTCATAAGTAAATACTCATGTTTAACGACAGCAGTAATTGCAGAAAGAAGGTGCCTCTTCATCCATTTTCACACTGGTGAAGGGGAAGATGGTAATATCCACAATATCTATATGAGTTATTGTGCACAAACAGTCAGAGCTCTTGTCAGAAATTACGAAATTGCTAGCAAGTAAACTTTCTGAACATTGCGCCACCATTTTCACTGCTTCCCTCATCAGTGTGCAATAGCACTGAGAGACAACACACCACGCAATAAGTTACTAAGTGACCCAATTCTGCATCTGATGAATGTGAAAAACTTTAAAACATTTTAATGTTGCAGAGCTGTAGAACTGAGCCAAACGAGCCAACAATACAAAGCTTTGTTCTCCAGCTTAGGGAGCACAGTATTTCAAATACTTAAAAGAATGCAGAATTATAGAAGGTCTCAACATGCCTTTGCTTCAAGGCAGGGCTGCTTGACACCTTCCGTATCTTTTCAAGCACTGTTATTTTAATAGCTTCTGTTCCTGGTATCTTTAAAGAACACTTGAAATAGATCTCCATTCATTTATTCATAATGTTTTCTTCCATTTATAAAATATAAGCCTGGTCTTCCTTTGCATGCTAACTAGAATGAACGTGGGTCACAAGCAGTTTGACTTCCTAGAGACGCAATGTGGTCAGATGTGAGTGCAGGGTTGAAGTGGTGGGCATTTCTTAGCTGGCTGCTGCAAAGCCAATAGGGCAGTAACCACAGGTTTCCTTATGAGTTATGAGGTGGGCATTTCCTTCTGATACACTGATGTACAACAAGAGGTGTAATATGGGGTTTCTGAACCAACGGGCTCTTCCTTCAAAATTGCAATGGGCCTTACTCATTTTTAACAGTTCTTCCTCAAGGACATTGGAAACAAAAGAATAAGAACATAAGCCCGGCAAAGACTGAATCCAGAATGCAGGTCACTCCACTGATGGTGCTGTATGATCTTTGCAGTCAAATGGATGTCCTGTGGGGATTCGCTCCCCTGCACAAGGAAAAGCAGCATGGTGTCACTGTGGGAGTGTTTTCTGCCTGTCACGGATCTGAGAAGACAGACTCTGGGGTGTAAAGAGCTAGGAGCGAGAGAGCTTAGAGCAGAAATTTGGGGCAGTAGGTTTTGTGGGGAGTAGGACACCCACTTTCTATCCACAGCACCTGACAGTTCAGGGGACAGTCTTCCACAAGACTGCCAGTATGCACCAGCAGCATAGTGTCAAAAAGTGAGGGCTGAGCTGCTTCGTAAGTAGCGGGCATTAATTACATTCCCAGGCACTTCTGGGACTGCTCCAATCACTGCTCACCAAGATAGTTCTAAAGAAATTGCCATTTGGAACCTCACTTTCTTTTCTGGTGTATCAAGGACTTTAAGCTTCCTGCAAACAGACAGACTCATGTCATTTCTGAAGAAGCTTTAAGATGGCACAGTTGCAGTTCCTAGTGTCCTCTTACTTTCTTAAGGACTGGTCTTGAGTAAGGACCTTGGAATTTCACCCTAAGGGAATAGCTTAGAATAGGTGACAATGCTCTTGTATTTAGTCACTAAATATTGGTGTAAGTAAACAATCAGGTACCTCACACGGAAAGCTTGTGCGCTACTTAAAGCACTTCATGCTTGACTGCACAGAAAACACTACCTGTTATTTGCTTTTTAGTTTCTACATCCCTGGTCTGTCGGAGTACTCGGAGCAAGAGTGGGATCCCTTTCTGCTCTGACACTTCCAGTTTGTTGTCGTTGTCCTCAAACACCAAGTTTCTCAGAGCACCACATGCTGCCCGCTGAATGTCCTCATTCTGAAGGTCAAGAAGCTGTAAAAGTTTGGGGATACCACCAAGTGAGAAAACCTGTGAGGAAAACAAAACACAGCAGAGAATAGTTAGATACTGGAAATTACAAACTCCACCCTCCCCCCAGCAAACCTTTAAATAGTCACAGGGACTTTTTTCATTTGTTCCTATTTGAAAGACTTTAAGCACAGCTCATTAATCATTTGGATATGACTGTTAACTTCTGGGCTTTCATATGAGTCATAGTTAAAATCCACAACTAAGAGAGGCATCATATTTTAATAATTAATGTAAGAGAATGAAACTAAATCTCTTCCAGTTTTGCTGCAGATTTGTACTCTGTGACAAGACATTTAATTGCTCTGTATTTTAGCTTCCATGTTGGTGAAATGGACATTTGAGATTTAATTCTGGAACATTTACAAACTGCTTTGAGATTTCTGGATGTAAAATGTTCCTGATGTGCCAAGTTTGCTTTTTTCCCTCAGCAGCTGGCCTGATGGAAAGACAATATTTTTCTCTGTTAACTTCTGTGCATGTATTGAAAGTGTATTAAATAAGAATACTTTTTACTTAGTACTTTTTATCTGTGTCATACTGAGAAAAAAAAACAGTAAACTAATAAACTTCAAAATGCAGACCATTAAACACTGTGAGCTAGTTAACTACTGAACCACCCAAATTTAACAAAGGTTACTCTTCAGTATCTAATTCTTTAGAAAATGAGGTTTTGGCCACAAATGAATGAAGAATTAGAATTAAGAAGATGTTACTTTACAGCAGCTTTATGGAAACAAAGAGTTTCCAAGTTTTACATGTTGTGGCAAATGATGAATCGCATATGAGCTGTGACGTGGCACAAGCAAGCCTTGGCTCATTTAGGAATGAGTTTACTATGGAAAATACCTTACATTCATGTACAATTCAGGACGGTTTCCTCCAGCATCTCAAAATGCCAGATGGTTTTGTGGACAAACTCATCCTTGTGTAGAATCAACAGCATGTGAAAGACTTAGAAATCTGATACAACTGTTTTGAGTAGTCCAGAGTTTAATGATAAAAAGAATTCAATATGGCCGACAGGTGTTGGCAACATGAAGAAATGAAATGTAACAAAGCCTTTTGCCCTTCATGCCCTGGCAAACCTCACTGCCTGCCTGCCTTTCCTCTGATTCTGTTGTACAAAAGGCACAGTTTCTTCCTGCTGCACTGCTGACCTGATTCCCCTGATTCAACAGGCAACTAGATGCTAACAGAACGAAACACAGAAATATATATTGAGGTAAGTGGAGCATAGAACACGCTGAAGGCACATTGACCTATTTTATTACGGTAGATAAGCCCTTTTGACACCGATACCATGACTGGTTGGTTTCATGCAGACTTTCTATTGGTAATTTTAAGGGATTCATAACTCTTGTTATAGAGAAATGGTGCTATTTTGACCTAATATGCAGAGGAGAATTTACAAAAAGTATTGATTGGTCTGTCTAAATTTTCATTGGTAGACAAAATTCACCAAAATACTGTAAGACCACAAGTTCACAAGAAAAAGAAAAGTCACTAGACCCACAGATTATCAGGTATTGGGGAACAAAGCACAGGGAGACAAAGAAAAGGAATGCAGGCTGAAAGACTAAAAATGGGAAACAAGACAACGCAAACATGAACAAGTCCAATGGGCACCAAACAGAAAAAGTCATCTAGGATATGTGGGATAGACAGGAAAAGAGAAGGCGGCTTCAGGCTGACTGCTCCACTTTGAACTCTTTTACTCATCCACTTGTTTTTCAGGGAAGCTGCCTGAGAGTGGTTTGAATAATAAACCACCTTCAAACATTCAATTCTGAAGCTCTGTCCTCAGACTGAAGTTAAGGCTGCTAATTGTGCTGGTGTTTTTTTTCCAAAACAGACTTTGATCTACTGTGAGGCAAGTTAAAACTACCGAAGGACTGGGTGATGTTTGGCTGGCACTGAACTGGACTGCATATACACGAGTATGGAGTTAAGGCTGAGATTACGTATGAATAATACCAAGCAAATTATGAAACAAAGCAGATGTCAGTAATTTTTTTAAAAGGCTGAAACAAAAAAACACCTTACACATCAATGTACAGAACCGTTCAGCAAGAGAGCCATAATTGTGTTTGATAGCGAAATTATAAAGAGAAGGGAGAAAAGAATGTTTTTAATATTAAAAAAAACTTTCAAAAGACTTAACAAGTCTCTTGGAAGAGACAAAATTCGGTTAATCCAAACAACGTATTAATGCATTTGTGCAGTCCCAGTAAGCCCTTGCCAGTCTGGCTAATTCATACACTGTATTAACGCTTCGTGCAGTCCTAGCAAACCCTGAAGCTTGGATAACTGTACTCCCGGAGTTTTCTTTTCTGGGATATTTCTGTACTAACAGTGTAAAAATGCCAGTCAAAAAAGAGAGACAGAAGCAATTACATAGACAAAAGGTTCAGGCTCTATGACTTACTCATAAAGTATGAAAGAACTATGTTTGCTTAGCCTGGAAAAGAGTAGATTAAGTGGGTATACACTTAGCAGCCTTAAGACATAAGAAAAATCATTATAGGAGGGACAGAAAAAAAGATACCATTCTCCATATCCATGAATCAACTCAGTTTGCAAAAGGGAGATTTAAGTTTTAGGAATAACTGGTAAGGCCAGTAAAGCTTTTTGACTGCCTGCAGGAGCTTGTGGGATCCTAATCAATGGGATTTTTTTAAAAGTTGGTCATAAATATCTGTAATTACAGACGGTTTGGATGAATTCTTACCCTGTATTTCTATGTCTCCTATCACAAAATGCTACAGACCAAATTTTTGCTTGCATAGACCAGTGCCATTCCATGGATTTAAAAGAATATGCAGCAAAAAGCATCAGCATATTTTAGGGAAAATATTAAACATCAGCATCCTACAAGGTTTCTTGGAGTGTGGGTTTTTTTTTTTTTTCATGTTGGCTCACAGTATAGAAAGTAATTTGCTCCACCTGATTGTAACTGGCATAAAAATAATTACTTACTTTTCTTCTGGCATCTGCTTTCTGGAAGCACTCATGCTGTATGAAAGTCACCGCAGCAAGAATCCTAGGTGTGGACTGGGTATTTTCACTCTTCAGTATGCTCACTGCACGCTCCAGAGTCATCTCCCCTTCTGGGCTCCTTAAAAGTATAGACAGAGGAAATATAGTGAAGCAAGACTGCAGAAAAATCATCATTTAGCCTGTAAAATTTCTTTTAATCCCAGGATTTTTGTATTTTTCAAGTAACTTTAGATTTTATTAGAAAATTATTCCCTTTCCACTAGCAGAAAATATTACAAAAGCTTTATACTTTTATATTAGATACTAATATTCTGGGCGAAGAGAAAATCATAAATGGAAGTGATGCAACAATGAGAGGTTCTGGACAAAGCAAGCCATGCTTCAAGTTATAACAACAAAACGGAAACATAAGTGGATGAAAGACTAAGATCCAAAGAAGACCACAACCAAATTAGAATGTCTTTTACTTATCATGAAGATACCTTGATATTTTTCTCAGTAATGTGATGATTGCTTTTTTATAATTGCTTTCATGCCTTTCTTTGGTTTCTCAGTCTCCAGACTACATACATGTAGGGGTCAGTACCTGATTTTTTTCAAGCTTATAGAAGTTGATCTAGTTTGAAATAGATGGGTAAAGCCTTTTTTTCAGGTGGGACAAAATAAAAACACCACTCATTGAATCGATTATGTACATTGCCTGTGGTAGGACTAAAACTATGTGTGGCCATTTTGGTCCTAGCTTCCAGGATGGTTGCTTGAATGATAATTGTGTTAGACAATCATATAAAAAAATTGGAAAGAGAGGTCACCAGACCCATTTTTTCCACAGTAAATGGAACATAAAACAATTCATGGCACAATCAGGTGCATTAGCTCTGGGACACGTAGTTATGTTCCGCAGCCTTTTTATTTACTTTTTGTTTCAAATACTTTCCACCCAGGAAAAAAAAAAAAAGGATAAAACAAAACAACAACAACAAAGTGGACAAAATAATGAGAATTCTATGTTTTTTTTTTTTTTAATCCAAATAATTTTGTAGAAACAGATCCCAGGTTGGCTAGATAGGGATGAGACAGTAGTTCTGTGAACCACAGTGAAACAAGTAGTCATTGGCAATAAATTCTTGCCTCAGAGCTACCAGCATCAGAATGGCTTACTTGATAATCATGTCAGTACGTACATCTAAAATCAAAAATTTTGACAGCTCTGAGACTGTCTCAATAATGGACTGGCAGGAGTGAAAGAGTCTGGAAGTCCAGGTTTGCCCAGAACGGGCTGCAGAGGAGCAAGGCAGACAAACCAGGCAGAAATCAGGCAGATTTCTCAAAGATATCCAACATATTGAAATCTGACTCTTTCCCCCAAAATATTTATGATGAACTCATGAGCTCTGAGACAAAAATGGATTTTGTTGGAATTTGTCCTGCCAGCTACACTGTAAATCAACATCTGCTGCTTGCTTTTGCTATGGCGAAAGACAATTAGTATGGCTGCAAGGACAGCAAAAAAATGAAGAACAATTTTGATGCACCTGTTGCAAATGAAATTATACTCCCGTACCCTGAGGTTTCCACCTGCCTTTATATTTCCCTTTGTTATATAATCGTGTTAAATAATCATGTTATTTCTTGTCTTCTCCCCTCCTCTGAGTTAGTGTTGTGAGCAAATCTGCTGCACGTATAGGTGCTGAGGCATGCTTGTGCAAGACAAAGATGAAATGACAGGGACGGCGTGTTGAGGATATCAATGGAGAGGTTAAATCAAAGTGAAATTAGAACTATGGTTAATATCTCTTAGTGCCTTGGGCTCTGTTCTGGCAACGTTTACAGCTTCCAGATTTTCAGAGTTTACTTCAGCCCAAATTTAAAACAAAGTAGCTACTAAGTTACTCTAAGTTGCAAGTCAGAAGTACTGATCAGAAACCTACTTAAAGGTCTTGAACAATGAGTAATGGAAAAAAGCCAGATCATATTTCTTCTTCTTACTTTTTTCTAAGTGTAACAGAAAAACAGGCTTTTCAAGCTTGGGTTTTTGTCAGGTTTCTTAAATCAACAAGGGTTTTGTGACCATGTTACATATGTGCACATGTGAGCAGGCCTACCTGCCTGTTAGTCACTGCAATAACTTTGCAGCCCTTTAACCAAATTCGCTCGCCTTCTATAAAGTGGTGGACATCTCCCATGTATGAAATCGGGAGTCATTTCAGTGACCAACAGCAGAGAAGGACTCTATCCATGCGCTTTCCAAGGTCAAGAGCTGATCCTTCATGGGACACCAGAGAATCTACGTGGGAACCCAGCCTCAGGATGCCGAGGATGTCCCAGAGCAGTAAAGGTCCATCAGCAGCCACTGCCAGGCTGAGATAAACGCAAGTACTGCCAGAAGCCAAATTTCTAAGTGCTGGGTGTGTAGATCTGCACTGAGACTGAGAGCAGCCGGCCATTTGTGTACAAATACTTAAAGGGTGGGTGTCAGGAGGATGGGGCCAGGCTCTTTTCAATGGTGCCAGGCAATAGGACAAGAGGTAATGGGTACAAACTTGAGCGTAGGAAGTTCCATCTCAACATGAGGAGGAACTTCTTTACTTTGAGGGTGGCAGAGCACTGGAACAAGCTGCCCAGAGAGGTGGTGGAGTCTCCATCTCTGGAGACATTCAAAACCCGCCTGGACGCGTTCCTGTGCAACCTGCTCTAAGGTGACCCTGCTCTGGCAGGGGGGTTGGACTAGATGATCTCCAGAGGTCCCTTCCAACCCTATGATTCTATGATTCTATGATTCTATGATTCACCGCAGCTATCCCTTCATGGCTGATACTCCTTCACGTACAGCAGCCAAAATCTTTCTCTCCTGTGGTGCACTGCCATACTAGGACTGCTCCTCACTGGGTAAAGAGAAAATTCACTAACGTTTTATCTGACAGTAATAAGGGATGCAATATAACCTTTGACCCTCAATGGTATTCATAATGCAGCACTCCAACTTGTGTCAAAAGAAAATTTGACGCAATGAGTCCATCTTACCCTCAAAACATTTACAGGCAAACTTAAGACAGGTGGCTGATTAGCCTGTGTAACAACAAACAAATGGACATTAAGGCAACGGTGCTTAAACAGAACAATGATTTGACAAGTTCTGACTTCACCTTAATTGCCAGAATATAACATTTTTGACATATATACAGTATGTTGTCTAATCATTTTGTGACATCTCTCAGCACATTTAGAGGTCAGATGCTGTAAGCAGCTGTTTCTCAGACAGCTTCAGGTTGAATCTCTTTCTCTCCTAAGCCCTTGGTATAAGGATGATTTTAACTGCTTCACTTTACCAGAAGATACAGAAATAGCATCTCTATACTCTGATCCTTCACCATTGATTTCATAGCATGAGCTAATTTTTCTACAGAAAGTTTGAAAATGCTTTTATATACATTTCAAATACCATACACAGTTAGTCCACTACTTGTCTTTAACATTACACAACTATTTTACATCCTCTTAATTAATCTTAGAAAGACCAAAATTATGATTTACATACAAAGGGACAAATGTCTGGAAAAATCAAATGAGTCAGAAAACAGGAGTGCCTTTTTTCTCCGCTTCCATTATTAAGGGAGCAACAGGCAGGGGAGCAATATATCAGATAATGCAACCTTAAAAACAAAGAAAATGGGAAATGACAAAAAATGTGAAAGTCTCTACTAACTTCTTAAACTGAGAAGTCTTGTCAGAAGAAATTATTGAACAACTAGGGGAATGATCTGAAATATCTCTGATTTGAGAGCAGTGTATAACCCAAAGCAAAAGCCATCTGTTATATTTCAAACACCACATTAAATTGCAGTAGCGAGATGTGGATGAACCAGAATGTAATACAACCAAAATAGGACTTCTGCACCAAGCCCTTCCAGTGACAAGAATTATAAGGGGATTTACTAAATCTGTATTTTAGATGTCTGAAAACAGTAATAATGTATATGGATATCATACACACCTTAGTACATAAGCATATGTAACAAATACTGACTTCAGTCCGCTAAAGTGGCTATTGTTTCTTCCTCATCATTTAAGACTCTAGTGGTGCAAATCTCCTGTTGAATTGTATCTTACATGCTCCTTTTCACCATGCTCTTCACTAACATATTTTACAGAGACTTTTTTAAACTTTGGGTAGAACAAAGAGCCCCTCACTCCTCTAAAAACCTAGCTATGAAACTAAAGTAGAACCTAGGATATTTGAAAATCCAAACAAGATATATACAAGTAAATTAAATAGCCAGAAGTACTGAGAAAAATGAAATCTGTACACATCTGCAAAAGGAACTTTAGAAGCTTTCACAGCACTTCCAATTGTTTTCCTCTGTAATTTCCAGCAAAAACTGAACTTAAAAACTGGCATTTAAGGAATTAAGCTGTCAAAAAGATTTCCACTAGGTCACAAATCTTCCACCTGGAGGTCAGCATGGTCTCAAGCAAGTCAATTGCACAATGACTGAACATAGATGTTTACATCTGCAGGTATGAAAAACACTTTGGTTGATGTTTGTGCAGGCAGACAACCAGACTCTAGTGTCTGCACCTGCGAAAGAACAACAAAATTGCTCCTACACAAAATTAAGTATCAAAATTGCTGGTTGTGTCTCAGAAACACACTCAAGAATGTGCTTAAAGTAAATGATTAAGTCAACAGGACATATGCCTGTTTGTAAATTGTCTTACTGAGAAACAAAGTCCTCCCAGGTACCTATTTTCAACACCACTATTCCAAATTCTTTAGCTTTTTGTGAGCTCTCAGCTGTTTTTTCTGGACTCACTTGCTGTAAAGACTGAATACTTAAGAGTTACATCATTCATACCAGATATCTTAACTCCTGCATCACCCAGAGGTGAAAATTTCAATCCAGATCAAATGTGGGCACAAGACCATATATCTGTGTAAATCTAGTCCTAACGCACAACATGTAGCTGACAACAGAAAATGCCTGACCTGTACATAGCAGTGACATCAGAGGATGTCCCATCTCACACAGCAGCAAATTTAGAAAAAGAAAGGTGGCCTTCAGAAAAATGAAATTAACGGCTACACAGTTATGAAAAAAGAGGCATTTCTTAATAACACTGTTATAAATTACACCGTGATTAACTTACATAGGAAACCTTGGGATCCTATTTGGATTATGAAACAACAGCAGAAACCACAGTAAACAGTGCAAGTAACCATCTCCCGTTTACCAAGTGGTTTGTTCTGGAGCTCTGGAAACAATCAGAATTATTCTAAAATGAAAAAAAAAATCACTCCTGAGGGGAATTTTAGTACTGATATATTTTGTCTTTTGAAAATGGAACCCATTTTAGACATTCTGAAATTTTCTCTAACAGAGAATTTCAGGGGGAAAAAAAAGAAATTTTGAAAAAAAAAAAAAACCCCAAATGCTTCTAAGATGTTAAACAATTTTCCTGAAGTCTGGGGGCAGCTTTGGGAATTTCTGCCACGGAGCTAACAGGGCTTCAAATTAAGTTAATGTCCTCAGAGCAAGTAGGATCTCACAGTAGTGAGAAGCGCTGGGGTCCTGAGATTCAGAGCAGTTTATATTTGTTCTAGGGATGGATGGTGCTACGGAGCTAAGAGAAATTTCTGTCTGTGTTTTAACTGAAGTTTATAAAAACTTTTTTAGTTTATAAAAACGAAAAACCATGAAGGATTTTTAACTGGAAACTGTCGATCTGCCAAAAGCTTCTTCACTGGTAGGGATTTTAACTGGAAACTGTCGATCTGCCAAAAGCTTCTTCACTGGTAGATTTCTGATCTATTTGCATGAGAACCAGTGCTGAAATCGTGAGGTCTCTTATGAGCACAAAATTTCCCAATGCATTACTGTGTATTGTGAATTAGGGTGTAAATTACTCAGTGACTAGTTCACGTCTCCTGATAAAATTTATTAACTCCTGGCAAAAGGGTGTCCCAAACCCGAGCAGGAGGTGTGGACCCTGCAGTGTGTACATACAAGTACATTTTTTTCTCCCTTTCCTCTGTTGCTTTTTAAAAGCAAACCTACTTTCGGCATCCTCCGCACTGACACCTCACACACTGTGTTGGCTCCCGAAACGTAAGCTGTCAGTTTAGTTTCTCTTTTTAAACAAACAGGTTCCTTTCAGCTGTGACACCCCAGAACCAAAGCAGGTCCTGCATTGTGCTTACCCTAGCTGAGAACCATTGATGGTGACTTGTTCGCTCTGCAGGAAACCATTTCTCCCTGCTGCTGCCATAGCAGCTGTCAATGGCATCCTCTTCCCATCTGTTTCTGCAGTGACACTGGTTACTGAAGCTGGCTGGGAAGCTTCCCTCCTGGTCTGCGTGCTTCTGAAAGTAGTTTGGTACCAGTTGGACCTTAAAGATTGCCTGTTTTGAGACCCCAAACGGGAAGCAATTGGTGATCTCACTTGTCCCATCGCACTGCCCGAGGCCAGGTAGTTCTCTTTTTCCAAAAGGTTGGTCATACTGCGACTGTTGCCTGCTTGATGGTACAGAGGTACAGTGGGGCTGGGGTAGACACCATCAAGGAGGGCATCATTGACAGTCTCCATGTGGGATTGTCTCTTAAAAGAGCGTCCCCTGTTCACTGAATCACGAAGAGTGTAACCAACAATCTCAGACCGAGCATATCTTGGCGGGACAGTCCCGCTGGGTCTCCTGCTATCTCCATGCCTCATGGAGAATCCAGTTGAAATCCCTCTGTCATAGTGAAAATCACTGGACACATACGCCAATCTTTCAGGACCTCGTTGGGGTGAAACCTCTAGTCTCTTCAGAGGTTGTCTTTGAGCTCTCTCTTCTACTGTCTTGTAAGTAATCCTCGTCCCCCAGCCATTTGTATAAGAGGATGGTGAGGCGACCTGTTCCAGGGTGCATGAAAGAACAGGAATCACAGTAAGACCACAGTATTTAGGATTAATAGCAAAGAAACAAAACCAAAAAAGTAAAGATAAAAATTCTAAGGTCTGCTATCAGAATCAGAAAACAAAATGTGAACGTCACCAAAATTGTGTATTAAATGGGATTCTGCAACACTTCTTTGTATCTGCCTAATGAAGGCAGGAAGAAATATGGTCTAAACATTAGGAGACAAAGTCTAAGCATCTAGTCTTCTGTCATTAACTCAAAATAGGTGCGTAAGTCAATTATGCCTGGTACTGAACAGTCTGCTTATTGATGGAGATTTTTGTTTCAGTTTGAAACTCCTTGGGGATTAACACTCACATCTGCTACTAAAATTAATATCAAGGCTGACCAATAGATAGAAGAAAATTAATGTCAGATATAAAAATAATATACTAAAGTGCCTGCATATTGCCATTAACCTTATTAATATAAGGTTATTTAGCCCTCCTGTTCATTTTGTGGTAGTAGTAAAAAGAGGGCTTTTTACTTTATCTCGTAAAAAGAGATAGCCCCTTCCCTGTTTGTCTAACCTCTTAGAAATGAAGGAGATTACATACCATTCCAAGGAAACTAAAATGACCATCTCACCATCTCAGTGGTTTCCCTGATTCTACAATTGCAATTTAAGATGACTTTTCTTTTCCTGTCCCTAATGGGCACAGACAGTAATGGATCATCATCTTGATTTATAATTTTCTCTTTTCTAAACTCAAACCCACTTCCTTCAACCTTTCTTTGTGTCTTCAAGATTCTTACCGTTTAGGTGCTATCTGAGGCCTCTCTGATCTTTCTACCTTTTTCTTATGCTCTAAATTGGACATCATACTCTATTCAAGACCTTCCAGAACTAAATCAGCCTGGGAGACTATCTGGCCTTGAAATAAAGGAGTCACGGCCCAATTTTTTTTAAATCAGTAAGCATAGTGGAATCCAGTCATAAATCAAAGCACCATATATTCTACTTCCATGTTGTATGAAAGTTTTGTAATATTAAAGGCATTTTTTAAGGTAAACTGAGAATCTTATACAAGTTATTAATTGAAGGCACAGTGCTTAGCAGATAGTAGACAGACTGAAATCCCTTAATTTCACTGTTGAGTTACTGAGAGTGATAATCAACTCACAAAAGGACTAAAGGTTGCTGAATCTAGCAGGCTGAGGCAAGGATCATTGGATATATCTGTTTATTCTACAGAAGCTATGCAAGGATATCTTTATCTGTTGTTTGGGGATAAGGAAATTAATGCTTTTGTGAAATACTAGATCTTGTGGCTTTTTCTGGCTTTTACACAGGACAAATAGTCTCTCTCTCCTTTTTTAAAAAAAAAATCGTATTTTTTTTCTACTGCTTGGAAAACTGTAGTATTTTCTTGTGGTTTCTATGTCACCTCCAGTTTTCCTCTTGTTGCTCTCTTCTAGAAAGTGGAGATTCACATCAAATATTAAGGACTGGATGACAGGTGAGAACAGAGGATAGAAGGACAGAGAAGGAAATGTATTTAAGTAGGAAATGTATTTAAGTAAATGGTTCTAACTCTACCCATACAGAGCCAGAGCTGCTTCATTGACTGGCCAGAAGGTGGGCTATTTCCTTTAATGAGAATAAGCCACCTTGAGTAATCTAAAATTAAGAAAGATTTGGCCCCTACGTATACAGCTATTTATTAAATAAATATTTCTCTTCTGAAGCTAAATTGGCTTCACCTGGACTTCCTCTAGCAACCTCCAGCTGTTCGGCTGTGGGAGTGTGGCATCCGGCCACTTTGGGCTACCAATGTGCTGGCTGACCAGCTGCCTGGAGGGACGGATAAAGATCTGACCTGTCACAGCCTTTGCCTTAGTGGAGTGTTTATACTGTTTTTAATTTTCTACCCTGATGGTAGAAAATGGTAGAAAATTGGTTCTCACAAAACCAATAGGATTGCAGAAAGCCCGTCTGTACAACTCAGTTTAATTTAGTAATTGGGCTCGGAAGTCACCAGAAGGGGGGAAAAACATTAACAAATCTCAGTTGTAAAAACCTCCTTTTCTAGAAATCAGGCTTTAAAAAGCAAACAAGGGAGTAAGAAACCTTGAAACACCATCTACATGCTACTATTTGTGGTAACAAAATAGTTAAACTATGACCGTGATATAATATTTATTTCTATACGTTGCCTTCTTTTCCTCACCTGGTTTGACTGATAATAAGAGAAACCATAGGAGGTTCTTGGTGCAAAATCATTTTCAGTAATTCCCATGTTGTAGACACGCTCTGGAACGCTGGATGCACGGTGCAAACTCCCTGTAACCAAAGACTAATATTAGTAAGACTTTAACAAAACAATATATTGTTATAAAGGATGATTTACAATACTAGGGAAATGCCACTAATATATATAAGCTGAAAATCAGATCAGTAAATGATGGAGAGAGGTTTACCTTCAGCGTATCACTTTCAAAACATGGCTAAGCAAAGCTTTCTGAGGACACAAGCCATTTTTTCAGTTTCCTATTTATTTTACTTAAGACATATTTTTAATTTTTAGGAGTCTTGTTGTTCATGTAGCTATTTAATGAAAAATGTTTTAACACAGCAACCTGATAGTTTAAATATTCCAGACAATGACAGATGATTAAGTACTGAGAAAAGGTATCACTGAACATCTGCTAAGAATACTTATTTTCTACCATAACCACTTTGAATATATATGTATGGTTTACATTAGAGGCTGACTGTAACATGCACAGTACACACTAAATTAAATTATTGCAGCTGTAGATTGTAGATGAGAAACATCGGTTGATGCGTATACCTCTGTTACTGTGCACCCTACAGATGGAATTTTCACAATGTACCACTGTAAATAAATAGCATACACTGAGTATAGACTGTTTATTTCATAGTTGCCTACCTCAACTGCTGATGTTTCTTCTCCCTTAGGTGCTAGTTTAATGATAATATATTGGAACAAGTAACACTTCACTAATCTTCTCAGTGCTTCACCCAAAGAGCATGAAAAGTCCACAAACAAATTCCACAGCTTATGGAGGCACGTGGCATATGATGCTGTAAAGTAGGGTTTTTTAATGACACTTCAAATCTGCACCTGAAAGGTTCGCTAATCTTACAAATAATGTAGATCTACACTGTATCTGCTCTGATTCTTTTTTTTTTTCCCATGACCCAGCTTTGAAAATAGAACAGTGCATTGTGATTAATTCTTTCATTATAATGGTATTCTTCTTTTGATTAAAAACAAGCCAACCAAAAACTTCAGTCTGTTTCTTTTTCACTGATACAATGCATTTTCAAAGAAAAAGTGCTTCTATGAATAAATTTTTTTAAAGCAACAGTTACTGCGGAAATAATTATTCATGAGATTCCTGTGTTACTATGAGAATCCGCATATAGGAATATAAATAACACAGGTTATAACACAGACAGGTGTAAAGAGGTGAAACAGAAGTTGAAAGCAAGATATACCTGAAGTCAGTCATAAATGGGGCCAGTGTGTGCTGCAGAAGTTTAGGCTGAACAGATAACAGTGCTCAATAAAGAAGCTAATTGGCCGTGAATTTTCAAAATAGCAGGTATTACCTGAAATACTACATACAGAAAAGAAATCTAAAGAACCGATCATTAACTCGGTCAAACTGATAAAGTCTCGACTTGTAAAAATCATAGGAGTCATATGCCCATGGGAATTCAGGTGCCCAAACCATCCAGGCAAGAGCCTGCTGGGATTTTTGAAGCACCTGGTGTACGGGTGCTAAATAGCCGAGGCTTTCAGTTGGTGCAGTTAGAGTCCAGGCTTCATTAGGTGTGTGTGGGTATCTCTAGGAACTTCAGAACTGCTGTATCCTTGATCCTTAGTGTCTGTAGTTAGTAAAAGGCTTGGCAACAATGAAAATAAACACGACACTCATGTAACAGGAAAAAATTTATGAATGATTCTCACTAGCATGTAGCTACCCGGATAAGTCCGAACTTGTGTATAGTACAATACAATATAATAGCAGACTGCAATAACTTGAGGCCCAGTTCAATCACACTTTGCAGATACTTTGCTTATTTAATCATACTTTCCAATTCTTTCATTTTGGCCATGCGAGACAGATTTAAACATGTATCAGGTGATTTGTTAAGACACATTCACATTCACGGTAACTTTGCATCATGAGAGTGGAATGATGCAGCTTGGTCAAACTCATGATTTGGATTGTAATAATTCCTTCGTGATATTACAAGGTTACAATGGCCCAAGGGTTACCCAAGTACACAAGAATGCAGTAAAGGGAAACTGCTGTTTTATACTGCAAAAAAATCCTGCCAATGTACACCGACATCCTCAATCTACAAATTCATATAAATCTCTCATTTGTGTGATATAATTCGCATATCAATGTACCATTTTAGGTGCCCAATAAGAGTCCATCTTAGCCTATTGCCTGTGCCTGCTTTTTAAAGATTCACTTTATTCACTGCTGCTTATTAAAGTACTTTCATATAGTGGGACTTAAAAATACATACATATACATTTCTCTTTCTCTATAGTTAGCATTTTTTGTCCAGTTTACTCTACTTAGTGAGAAATTACTCTCATTTATCTACTTAGGGCATAAAGATCCTTTGAGCAAGTAATCTGTGCATGTTTTAAGTAAATCTAAACTCCCTGTCTTTAATAAAAAATAAAAAAAAATGAGGATAAATTAAAATAACAAGGCTGTCCATGAACTAGTTGAGGATAAACTACATATCTAACAGTTCTCTCTTTGCAAAAGCAAAATACAGTCAACCAGAAATTGCAACACTCAGTTATCTTCAAGTAGTCCTCTTTTTTTAACCTTCAGTCTCCCTGTGAAACTATCCATCAGTAAAATATTTTTCTCTTTCAGGGATAAACACAGTATATGTTAGCTTACGGAATTTCACTTTGCATTTATAGTATCTCTTGCGTGCTTTTACTACCTAGGTAAATTATTTTGCTAGCATTTTACCTGTAGATCTATTGGGTTAACATAAAATTTATGTCTATTTACTGTGTCCTGTTCACTTGTGCCAAAAAGCCAGTGTGTCAAAGGAAAAAGTGGTAACTAAAATGCTGTCTTTCCATTAGTTATGAGATGCAGAATAGGTGATCTGATCAAAACTTGCCTCTCTCAGTGAGGCTCTGTTCAGTTGATTTTTACCTTACTACAAAAACCTACGTGTTTTTCATGCCTTTCAGATTTGCCCAGTATTACATTAAACAAAAATCATTAGGCAGTTCTTACACACTCAGTGCACTGGTTTTAAAAAAAAAAAAGAAAAAAAAAAAGAAAGAAAAGCCATGACTGATCTTTTTTTAAAATTTTATTTTATATTATGGGTTCATTTACTGTTAGGATTAATATCTTCTAACTGTGACACTCAGTGTTTTATGTCTCACAAAAAACTCTCTCTTCAGAAAATATGCACACGATTCAGTTACTCATCCACAGGGAACAAATGCTATTTGGGAGGCCACAGGATACCACACTTGATTTCCAACAGCCAGTCAAGAAAAGGGTGGGTTTCCTACAGGCCCTGCATCGTGTCTGTCAACCCATGAGGGTATTTTGGAAAACTCAGGCATCTCAGACAGCAGCAGACACCCATGTGTGGGCAATTGAGTGGAACCGTTTATCACAGTCTCCCTTCTCCCCTGTCAGTATGAACTAAAGCAACTCAGGAACGCTTTGGATGCGGTCAGTGGAGGAGGAAAACTAAATCGCTTCGCTCTTCTCCACGCCTAAAATACAAGCGGTACAAAAATCAACTGATATCACAACAATCATGACAAAATTTTGAGATCTGACAAAATAATTACATTATCAGGAGGGAGACTGTACAGATAACTGAGGAAGAAATTCCATCCGTCTTCATAGAGGGTCTTCTCAAGCCCCCTTTTCTCCCCTGGACATGACAGGTCCAACATCTCCAAAGTCCTTGAAAATTCCTCCCCAGCAATCACTGCCTATGGCTGCAGAGAGATCAATCTCCTGTTTGCTTGGCTTCCAAAAATAACAATGACAAGAGGCATCTCTAAGACATATGATATATGAAAAAGACTATTAACCTCCATTAAGGAGTTAGGTGTATCGAATTCCCCTTAAACCACGTATGGTGTTAACTCTCAGTTGCGTCTTTTTCAGCGCTTCTGTATTTGGTTACCACGAAAGCCAAATTTTGGCTTTAAACCCCCCACTGCAGGTATCAATGTAGCTGTACTGTATACACAGAAGTCTGTTAAGGACTGTGATATTTTCATGCATCCTGAGTGCCCACCTATTAAGTATTCATTGTCCACTCTCGCTCAGGGCAGGTGGGTGATTATATCCACAACAGAGACTCGTAAGTGTTCCTGGGCTGTCATCTTTTAATCCTTTTTTATACTCCACCACTCACGATGGACTGAGATGGTGACATTTAAGAATGGCATATCAAAACCTTCAATGAATCGCTTCATCTAGAGATCAAAGAGCCTTCTTTTTGATCACGTGCCTTCATCACTCTGCCAGTACATGCCTGGACCCAAAGGTGTTTTTCTAATATTTTTTACTTTGTACTGGTCAGTACATTTACACAAGTGCTCAAATTTAAGAAAATTTCTTCTGGCTCAGGAAGCAGAGGTGAAAAATTTAATGAAACCAATAAAAAGTGGAACTCACTAACCAGGAATTTTTTCTACTTCCTTTTCCCACCATGACATAAACAGAAAATCACTGCAAAGCAGTTGACATGGTTAGAATTCTGCAAAATAAAAGGCAGAGGATAGAAAACTCCCCCAAACCCCTAAAAGCAACTTTAACAAAAATACTACTAAGAATTTTGGAAATAAAGAAATGTGAAGAATAAATAAGGCTCTGACTGTAACCAGCTTGTATCTGATGCTGTTGATTTGGAAATCACATAAGTTTTAATTCTGTTTTTTATAAACACATTGTGTTTATAAAACCCTGTGTTAGAGAAAGAATCTCTACACAGACAGAAGTTCATCAGGCTGTTTGCTTTCGTGTGATATATTACTCAGTTCTGCCCTCTTTTTTTACAAGGGAACTGATAAGGATGTACAGACTTTACTCCAGGGATTATACTAAAGAAACGGAAAAACCACAAATGAATTTAAAAAACCAATCAAAACCCAAACGGAACAAGATCAGAGGCAAGTGGACTCATAAACAGAATAAAGTTTAATAGACTCCTCAAGTGTACACAAAATAATCAATACTGTTGCATCATATGCACGCTGAAAAACACCAGTGATTAAGGTATATGATTCTGAATGCCATTTTTCTTTGATAAGGCTGAACTATCTACCATTTCATTTCCACCTTTAAATAGCATTCAGAAATTTGATATGGCTGCTTTAGTTTTTCAAAATTTTTCAGGGCAGCGTAATCTTTAATTTATAAAGGTTCAGCAAATGATGAACTGGAAAAGTTGCAGCTGTTGTTAAACTACTGCTTGAAAAACTGTTAAGAATGTTTGACAAACTCTTGAAAGGAGCTGGGGCAGTACATGACTTCAGTGACCTGGCAGCTGCTGCAATCCTCAAATCTGAGGATGGCCTGAATTTCTATTATAAAAAAGAAGAAGAAATATACCCTCAAAAAAGGGGGGTGGCAGGGGAAGGGAAGGGTATAAAACAACAAACAATATGGGGGTAGAAGGCAAAAATATGTTTTCCCATTTAAAGGTAATGTGGAAGGCTAAGCAACCACCTTTAATTTGAAACTTTAAGGAGAAATTATGCTGCCTGACAGAGTACTTCAAAGCTTCCAGTTCCAGTGGAAAATGGGTGCGCAGAGATGATACTGGGTAAGACCTTTGCTACCACTGATTTTTCATACCCGGTGGTTATGTGCTTGGCTAATTTTAGGTCTGTATGTGAATACTCTGGTTAGCTATTTGCTAAGTACCTTGCTGAACAGGGTCTGAAATAATCCTACAGATAGGACAGTTATATCACAGGGGCCTGTGCCTGCTCCTTCTAAATCTTTGTGTCATCTTCCCTGCAACAGCAACAATATGTGACCCTTGGTGAATGTATCTAGAAAACTGTTAATTCAGAGAAAGTGAGGGTTTTGCATGTAAAACAGAGCAATTTTTTTTAAAAGTACCCTATATATAAGAATTCAAATGTTTCTCGAAGCACAGTCAAATTTTGAGCCAGTCTATGAAGAAAGCACATTGGGATACACATGTATATATACGTATATTTTTCAGGAAAGTCAACATGTTAAATACATGATAGGCATTTGATTCACATTACAGATACTTAGGAGAGACATAGATTGTGATATGTAAATATTATACATGCATATATTACATATATATAAACACATGTATAAATATATGGAACACATTCCAGTTCCATTTATTTTTACTGAGTTTTGTAGTGGGACTAAAAAAGTGCAGGGTGAGTTGGGCACAAGAATATGTTTGAAGAAGAAAAGTTCATTTTATGCATGAACAATACACGTAACAGACATGACATTTGCCGCTCCTGACCCTGAAACTTTAAAGTTTTGGTGTCTCAGAAATCCAAAGGGCTCAAATACCTGACCTTTAGAAAAACAAAGTAAACCAAGACAACTGTCCCCAAATCTATCAGGTCTGTTTAATATATTCCAGAGAAGCTAAGACGAGTTAGAAGGACGGGAGCTTTGTCTTCATAGTGTTTTATGCATGGTTTAAGAGACAAGATCTCAGGTTCATGACACCATCTCATTTATTAACTAATGCTTAAAAAGCTTTTCCCAGGCTCTCTATTGAGAGAAAAAGAAATCAAGTCACTCTAGAAGAGTTTAGAAACGTTATTTAAATGAGAGCTGCCAAGCTAAGGACTTGCATGTGTAGCTGCACAGCTGCGTATACCTGTTTATGATGCGGTGTGTGTACTTAACTTTTTTGAGCAGAGTATGTCTGTCCCTGCATTGTATGCATTTTTGCCACGAGGTGTTTTTTAGATGGAAGCCAGATGAAATACAAGGAAACATTCCTCTGCCTGACAAGATAGACGAGTGGAGTACAGTTATAACTTTGAAGACCTTTGGCTCACAGTTTTTTTGCAAACGAAAGGTGACGGCTTCTTTAAGGACAGCCAAGTGGCAGGATATATCGCCCGTAAGTCAGTCATATCTTCCTATTTAAAAACAGGATTGAAGTTTTCATGGTAAGGGTTGCTTTTTTTTTTTAATTTACGCATTTACGAAACCCCTCGAGCAGCTTGCCTTTAGCCCTCAGCACCCGGCAAAGTCACCCTGTGGGCGCCTGCGGCTGCAGTCGGACCCAGGCTGGGGCAAAAGGCACAACTGTGTGGACCTTCCTGATGGATCCGGCCTTTCAGCTGTATGGTCTCCGAAGCGAGGATTGACGGAGGTCGGTATGTACCATGCACGTCAAACAAGGCAAAAAGAACGGAGAGGAGCCCCCGCCACTCACCCAAGTTACGGCGCTTGGGACGGAGAAACTTCTGACCCACTTGGGTGGGGAAAAAGCACGGGAAGAGGCCACAGAGCCACGATTTTCCGTCAAACCCGCTAAAAACCAGTGACCCGAGCGGCCCCACGCCTCCCAGGGCCGGGGAAGCCGGGGAGGCGGCTGCGGCCGCCCGGGGCCAGCACGGGTCCCACCCCGGCTCTCACCCCGGGGCCGCCGCCATCGCCGCCCCGGAGCCCCTTCCCGTGCTCCCGCCGCCGCCGAAACCGCCACCGACAGCCGTGGCCGGGGCCGGGCCACTCACCGTTGTGCAGCGAGCCCCGGCTCTTCCTGGCCAGCGTCTGCTGGACCTGCCGGTGGATCCGCAGCGCCTTCTCCTCCCCGGCCCGCTCCCCCGAGAGCTTGAGCCTGGCCTCGGAGGGCAGCGCCAGGCTGGAGCTGTCCAGCTCCCCCAGGATCTGCTGGCCCAGCACGGTGCGGATGTAGCCCTGCTCGCCGGCGGGGCCGCGGCCGGCCATGGGCGCAGCCGGGCGCCGCTCCGCTCCGCGCACGGGAACCTGTTGCGCCGCCGCCGCCGCCTCCTCCTCCTC
>VYZM01021236.1:66541-132758 GCA_013398915.1 Dromas ardeola | reverse complement strand
GGCCCCGTCCTCCCCGGCGGCCCGCCGGGGCCTCCCGGGACAGCAGGGGCTGGGCGGCCGATGCGGGACCCCCGAGGGGTGTGTGTGGGTGTGTGTGTGCTGCCTGGCCCCGCAGCCGGTGGGGGAGCGGGTTCCCGTGGCACATGTACCCCCCGCAGGAACCAACACACGCACACGCGTGGGAAACGTGCTGGAGCACCTCTGGTATGAGGGCAGGCGGAGAGAGCCGGCGTTGTTCAGCCTGGAGAAGAGAAGGCTCCACGGAGACCTTATAGTGGCCTTCCAGTACCTAAAGGGGGCCTACAGGAGAGATGGGGAGGGACTCTTTATAAGGGAGTGTAGCGACAGGACAAGGAGTAGTGGTTTTAAACTGAAAGAGGGGAGATTTTTCACTCTGAGGGTGGTGAGACACCGGCACAGGTTGCCCAGAGACGCTGTGAGTGCCCCATCCCTGGAAGTGTTCAAGGCCAGGCTGGATGGGGCTTTGGGCAGCCTGGTCTAGGGGAAGGCGTCCCTGCCCATGGCAGGGGGGTTCCCTTTCCAATCGTCCCTTATAGACCCTTTGCATTATGTTATAGATTTAAGATGCTTCTTTATTTTACACGTAGCTGCATTTTGTGCACGTGTAAGTAAGTCTCAGCTTAAAAGATAAGATGTGAAACTGCTATAAATGAAGCCATCCCCATCTGTAAGCATCAAATTTTCAGGTGGGATTGTGTTAGGGGGCTGTAGGGCTGCCAGTATAGGAGGTTTTCCTGCTCTCTGGTGTTTTTCAGGCTGCCCTGAGGATTTGCAGAGGGATGAATTGAAGCCGCCTTCTCTCCGTTTGGTTGTAAAGAGCGAATTGCACAATTAAAGGCTGAAAAAAAAATATCCCTGTCTGGCTCTGCCCCTGCGAAGGGAGATCTATGCCTGCCTGCGTGATCCTAAGTCGCTTCTTAGACACTGAAGGACAGCTCAGGGCATGTTAGCTGGAGGAAGGCTGAAGTTCTCACACTATCTCAGGACACAGCTTGGAGTTACTGTTTAAACAAACACTCTACTCACGGTGGGTTGAAAGAAGGAGGAAAAAAAGGAACATGCGATGTCTTGGGGAGAGAAAAGTGCAGGCATTAGAAAAAGTAGGTGATCCAGGGTTGCATGATTAAAAAAAAAAAAGCCCCAGCAAACTAAATGTAGATATTTTAACAGAAAAGCTAATGTTTTTTAAAAGCAAATGAAAATTAATGTTGCTTTTAACTTCATCTGTTGCTATTTTAGAGGCATGCTGGGACTCAAATTGAGCAATTTAGCTTGGTTTTTACCAGAACTTCAGACAGCGGTGAGGGTACAGGGTGGCTGGGGAGAAACTGGAGTGATTCTTGTTTTAGGGTATACTGCAACATAAGAAACGGCAACACCTTCTTTATTCTCAGAAAACTCAGGGTGAGGGAACTGGCTCCACGCTGAGGAGTCCAGAATCCTTTTGCCCCTGGTTTACTCTTTGTCTCCCTTCCATTTCTCTCTTTAAGAGGGGGGAGGGAGCTCTGGCCTTTCTCGTCACTTGGTCTGGCTAATGTCATCCCCCTTTTGTTCTAACGTGGCATATCACAGGAGAGGTCACGTTAATGACACATGAGAATAGTTTCACTCGTTAAGAGAACTGGAGCGACACGCTCCTTCCTTATAAATGAGGAAAGATTATGTACGGGAGCAGAAAGGTTGGAGATAAGCTGTGGGGTACCGGCTGGGAAAGAGGAGAGGGAATCTGTGGAGAGGAGGAAGTTGGAGGTATGTGGCAGAACTACGATGGGCAGGGGGAAGGTGTAACAGAAGAGTGTAAGGATAAAAAAAATGAAAGAATGGGCAGGATAAGGCAGGAAAAACAATGGCGAATACACATCACAACTAGGAAGGAATGTAAACTGTTAGAAACTGTTAGACCCTTTTGCCGACATACAGACAGTCACAAAAGCATTTCCAGTGAACAATAGATACTACATTCTCGGCACATAGGAGTGAGGGCTACTGAGGAGATTAGAAAATAGTCTAAAAAATGTGAAACATTTCCTCCCCTCCTCCTTTTCCCTGCCCTCTTCCCCATTCCCAAACTCCAGCACAAACATGAAGTCTGGATAGTTTTTATAGTTGAAACCAATTTGGTTTCATGCACAAAACGCACTTGAAATGGTTTCAGGATTTAGAAAATACTCTTGCAGAGGGTGTCCTCAGATGCCACTGATATCACGTATAGGTTTACAAGCTCTTGGCACATTGGCATTGCCTCGGTTGAAAGAACTGCTGAATTGTTATTAACTTTATTTTGCAAGTATGTAAATTTATTTGTGCATGTGAGATCAGTGTGACAAAAGAAATGGCAGTTTGCTCTGGACTTGAAAATCTTTAATGAGTTTTCTGAGATAGATTTCTTTCCTTGTAACTAGGAATGCTGACTGGAAAGTTTGGGGGGTGGGGGTGGGTGAAGGGAGGGGACAGAGAAAGAATTTTGCCTGCACAGCAATTGAGACAATGCTTAGCCAAGATCTGAAATAGAAATGAATTTAGGCTTTTTCTTATCTGAAGAAAATTAAAAAAAAAAGTAAAATCATTTAACTGTTTGCCCCATCAATAGCAATTCCTTGAAGCTGATTTATGTTGGATTACACCTCTTCTCAACTGACTTGCAAAAAAAGAAACTCCGAGTCTTTTGAGAGGGGAAATACTTTACCAGTGCCATTTGCAGATGCAAAGCTACGTAGCTGGGATTATCCCTGAAAGGATCGCAAGTTGTGACGGATGATTGCTCATTAGATTTTTGAAAAAGAGATTTAATTTTGATGCATATAGTGACTAAGGGATGAGGAGTCACATGCAAAAACATTTGCTTTCTGTCCAGTGTCTGAAGGAGTAAAGCAGGTCAGGAAACCAGATATTTCTTTATAAGATTTATTTCTTATTCTGACCAGATGTGCTTGGCCTAAATCATGCAACCTTTCTCCATCAGAAGTTCCCCACAAATAACATTTATGTTAAAGTTTTGGTGGTTGGTCCTTTCATTCTTCTTTCCCTTCTCCCCACCCCTCTCTCCGTGTTAGGATTTAGGGAACAAACTGGGTTTGTACCCTGGAAACAGATTATTTTCAGCTGCAGGAGCCTTAGAGGAAACGGGTGTAAGTGTGAGCATTGAGGTGTACAGTTTAAATGAGAAACAACTCGACAACAAGGGCTTCATCTTAAATACACGCAACATTATTCCCATGTGTATCTCGAGGACCACGTGGAAAATGAAGTGCCGTTAGTTCAGTGGTGTGTGTTTTTTTTTTTTTTTTATTTTCGATCCCATGGTTGAAGGTGTTATATCCAAGTGCCAGACAGTCAGGAACAGCCGGACTCTTTCTACATCTGTCCTCTTCCTTCTGGTGTCGTTTGAGTCCCCCCGCCGAGGGAAAGGGAAGGGGTTCTTCCCCTGCCAGGAGCGAGGGGACACACTGCCACCGCGTGTTCCCTGGCTGGAACGGCACGACCCAGCCCGCTCCCCGTCGCAGCTCCTAGGAAGGGAAAACTTGGAAAGCAAACTTGGAGACTACTCAGGAAGGAGTTAACTCCGTGTTTAAAAAGCTGTACTTTATTGCAATTTTGGTACAGGACATGGAACTGAAGTTCAATCTGTCTTTTGCACCAGACACTTGTATCCTGTACTGTCTTACAGTAACGTATCCATATCTTTCATCCCAGCATAATTTTTGGAAGCAGAGAAACAGAAAATCGTCTGTCTTATCCTGTAGGATAATTTAAAGTAAAGATTATTTTCAGAGCCACCTAGGGGAAAAGTGCTACTTTTGCGTTGGTAAAATGAGTGTGATAGCAGTTCTCTGCCTGACAGAGATGTGGCAATAGAAGCGGTAAAACCCATGACTGGGACTCTCTACCTGACCTAGACAGAGTTCAAGGGAGCAGCAAATTGGCTGAGGGTAGAAAACACACACACACACACACAGACACACACACACACACACAAGATGGCAATGATCCTCATTGGAACGTCACAAGCCTTTATTCGCTTTGATGAGGTGAGCGTGCAACTGTTGGTTTTGGAAATACAGGCCATAGCCTACAGCTGACTAAATGTCCTGACTTGAGAAATGTCATATCAAAACTGCCATATGGCCATGAGCTTTGCTTTACGTCTCAAGACAGCCAAAGGCTGCAGGAACGCAGGATGGTCCTGAAGCTGCAGATAACAGTGGCTCCTCAGCCATACAGCTATTTTGTTGTAGAGTAGGACAAGACTAACTGGCATCCTGACCTGGGTGGTAAAGCAACGTTCATTTCATCAGTCTTGCCTCAGTTTATTTCTTTCTGCAACTGGAGGTGTTGGTTATCTAGCCCACCTATCGCAGGGTGGCAACGGATGTTGGCTGATGTTGTAGCCCTCAAGTAAAATCTCAGCTTGAGCCACAGACCATTGAGCAGTTTTGCATGTTGTCACTGCCACAAGGAGCTTGATCTGATGGGAATGGGATGCTACATCTAGAGATCTACATTGGGATGCATTCAACCAGGGGGATATTTTCGGATGCTATGACCAGCGCAAGTTGCGGGTTTAGATCAAACTCTGGTACATGAAGCAGATACAGCAGTCTCCAAGAGAAAGGGTGTGTGTGTGTGGCTGCCCTTGTGTACAATGACATCTGTCTTTCTTTGTGATGCTGTTAAAAGGTTTTGAGGCAGTGGAGGAGACAGCAGGAACAGAGAGAACTGAGATAAGGTTTTCAACAGGCCTGACTATGAATCACCTCTGTGGAGATTCCCCAGTGGGGTCCAGGCCTGGCTGCACATCTCCGTTGGGAAGATATTTTTCAGCAAGCAAGAGCAGAGGAGGCAGGGTTGGTTTAGAGGAGGCAGGGTTGGTTTAGATTTTCCATCTCCCTGCAGATCTTTTGTGTTTGGCAGGACCAGTTGCACAGTGTGAACTGGTGGTGGGGGTCCAAGAAGTTCTAGGGGAAGGTGGTAAAGACCCCTATGTCCTAGCCAGTCAATATCTTGTGGATAATGTTCCCTTGACTGCGCTCTTACACAGTTTATCACAGCTGGCTCAAGGCTTCCTAGCAAAGCAGGCAAAACTGAGCAGCAGGGAAGCACGGGCAAAGTTAGTAAAGCTGCATTTAAGCATTGATAAAGTAACAGCATGGCCCGTCCCTGTGTGGGACTGTTTGCTTCCCGAGTACCTGCTGCCCTGGGCAATTGCCTGTGCCTAAGGCTTGCTCTCTTATCCTCATTTCTTTTCTTTCCAGGTCCCTGTGCTCTGTTTTATCCCACCACTCATAGTCTCTCTTTTCAGTAGTCAACTGTAATATTTTAAAAGTGTGATTTTCCCCCCCCTTTTTCTTCTTTTTAGGCTCAGAGATGCACAAACCCAGTTTTTGCCACAAAGGTTGTGCTCAGCCTCTGTGAGTTCTTGAGTCATCTGGGCACCGGGGAGACAGCCAGGAAAGATGTAGGAAGACATATTCAAATGGTCTTATCAGATGCTATGCTAAAAAGAGCAACGATGTAATGTGACTTGTTTGCAAGGTTTGGAATGAAAGGAATGAAGCCAAGCTAATTTCAGTAAGCTGCAATCAATGCTTCGAGTAACACGCTTTTTCAGTTGTCTCAGGCGGTGGTTGTTTTTCCATGCATTAGCATTTTGGTCACTGTAGTAAAAGAACATGTTGTATACGTAGGTGGATGTATGAGTACTCTTAAACACTTGACACAGGAGCAGAATGCCAGTTTTTATTGGAGTTGTTATTATGTGTAATATCATCTAGAGGGTCTGAATTTTATCAGGGCCCTCTTGTTAGGTGCTGCATGTGAGAGACTTTTGTCTTCATCTTGTGGTACAAGTAAAGAATACATCCAAATGACTGATGTCTCATATTCATATACAAGTCAGGGATGGAGGAATTAAATGCTGTTCCTGAAGAAATGTGGTAACCCAGAAATTGAAAACCATTTTTTATTTATTGGCTTCTAATTTCAAGGTGTAGGACATGTGGTTATTTAGGACATAGTAGAGCAACATTTTAAAGCAATCTTTTTTCTAGTGTTAGTAGAAAGGTTTTTACTAGTTGTATTTCCTCCATTAAAGCATCTTCTGAGATAAAACTAAAATTTAGTGGATTTTTTTTTTAAACCAGAGCTATCAACACCTCTCCTCCCAGCAAAAATAAACTGCTTATTATTTTTGTCAAATTATCCTCATTTTTTTTTCCATTTTATTTAGTGAAGTTGTAGAAAACAGATATGAAGGGACTTGAGGACATCTACTCCTTTTCTGTTGTAAAATAGGATTAACTATATCTAAAATATCACAGATATCTATCTAATTGACTTTTAATATATTATCTAATGCACAATGGGAGGCTGTTGCTATATGATACTGTTTTTCCACAACCTGCGGATGCACACATGAAAGATCAGTTATAATAGACTCTCATCCGCGTAATGCCAGATCAATGCATCCAAACCAGTCACCATAAGAAAATGACAGAATACACTAAAACGTACAGGAGATTAAGTTGGAAGAAAACCAAAGCGTACATGCATATTCATTTTGGGTTGGATGTTTAACTCTTCTTTCGCAGCTTTGTGCACAAAGCAGTCACAAAGCTGGCAGGCCTGTTTCCTTGGGAAAGGAAAATCTCAGATAGGCTCCAGTTGCCAGAATAGTTTATAAGCAATCTGTGCATAAGACCAGCACGTCCAGCTGGACAACAAGAACTGCTGTCGAGAGCTGCTCTATAAACACAGTGATTTCCCAATGGCCTCTTCTTTTACTGTTGGATTTTTTTCCCCCCTTTCTTTTTTCTGGGGGGGGGGTAAGTCAGACTGATTAACTTTTTATGGGCGCATTTTTGGTAGTAATTTGACATGGGTGAGCCAAGTAAGGTAAAGTACAGTCCAACCTGATTGTGGCTCAAAATAAATGCAACCAGTTCTGCAGTATAAATAGCTGCCTTGTTTCCTATACTTTTTGATTTTTATAACTCTTTGTCTTTTTTTTTAGGTTTTGTTGTTAGCATAGAAAATGAAATACTTCATATTCTAGGCATTTCCAGCACAGGTTAAGGAGTGACATCAGAACAGAAAAATGTCTGTCCTGGATCATACCAACGATCTAGGTAGCCTACCACTCTGTCATGGTGGCCAACAGTGGATAGCTAGTATAAAAAAAGCGCAAATGTGTAATAGTACTCCCTTAAGTACACTTCTGCAGCTTACAGCAATGTGCAGCTCAGGGGTATCTTTAGTCAGAGGCAGTACCTTTGTGTTTAATTGTCTTTAATGATTTTCCCCCATGAATTCGAGTAACGTCTTTTTGCATCACTATTGTCCTTTTGTAATGGGTAATACAGCTAAATTATAAGATATGAGAAGATATATTCCCTTTTATGTTTTTTGAGTATGCCAAATGATAATTTCACTTGATGTCATCTATTTTTGGTATTATGAAAAAAAAAAAAAGAATAAAAGTTTCGTCCCTGTGCTACTGATTATACAGTTCACTGTTTTGTTCCTCTGCAATTGGTTTTCCAGGCTGAGAAGTCCTAACCTTTTAATCACTCTTTGCATGTGAATTGTTTCAGACTGTAGATCATCTTTATCAGCCTTCACTTTTCTAGCTTAGTTCTACCGTTTTTAAGACAGGATGCCAGAACTGCGCACAGGATTTGAGGTGCTGAGACACCTTGGAATTATACAGCAATATATTCATTATTTCCCATTATTTCCTTTATGTTCAGTTAGCTTTTTTAACTGCTTCTAAGCTGATGTTTTGAAGTCAAACACTAGTGCAAAGGATTCTTTTTTTGGCCTTCACATTTCCTGCAAGGATATTGAATATAAACAATTTTAGTTACTATTACAGAGTTAGTCCTTGATAGGAACATTATGAAACAAGCCAAAAATACGACTGGGATGAGAGTCAAAACTGGACTCTCCCCTTTGAGTTGCCTGACTGGCTTATCCATGAAACATTCATGTACAGCGTCTAAAAATACCCCAGTGTGACATTTAAATCTACATAAAAGTAATTAAATTCTTTTATTATTATGGTATTTCCAGTCCTGGCAGACTCTCTGAATCTCATTTTTCCCTAGCTTGTCATTGTTAACTGTCCTTATCTTGACCTGATTGCTGGTGATGTATATACTTTGCCTTGAGAGCAGCTTTTAAATATTTTGCCTGACACTTCGGTACGAGAGCTGAGATTTGCAATTGGACATCCAACCACTGCTGTAGTTTTGATGGTCTCACAAGGTGTCCATGGTGCTGTGGAATACACATCAGCTTTAACGAGGAAGGTCAAGTGTGTAAACACACACACAAACACATAGTTTTAATTTGTGAAAAAGAGCCACAGGTCAAAAGCAACTAAAACAAAATATTGGAGAGAAACATAGTCCTTACCTGTAGAGAGTAAACGATGGAAGAAATCCAAAGCTGAATTGCTTGCTTTGTTCCAAAGACTGCAGAATGTTTTACATGTATTCATGAACTAAACTTGACAACATCACCAAAACAGAATAATTGGCAACTAGTTCCCTACCTACAGCCATCTGCAAAATGAAATGAAACTTTGGGGATCTTTCTGCAAACATGCTCTAGCTGTGCCTTGATCAATACACTCAAGCACTTTTATGTCCTCGCTATTCTTTGCTCCTTTGTTGCATAATAAATTCATGTATATTTATCAGTACCACAGCATCTGCCATCTGTTAATCCAGGTGCTAGATCTAAGCAGTAGACATTCTCTGTGCCAGTGGACTCTTCCTTGCTATGTCTCTGAAATTAAGTATCATTTTAATGTTAACAGGAGATTTGGATGTTGTTCCTTCCTTTGCCAGTTTGTGGAATCTTTTAGACGAATTATAGAAATGTACGCAGTCCTGTTTTGGTCTCTGTGGTATCCAGTTTCATTTTTAGCTTAATGAAAATTGTAACTGTAGGAATTTCCTTCTCTTGTACACTCTAGATTACTCACATACTGTGCCAGCAGACACTGGATTTCACTCCTCTTCGTCAACTCCTGACAATAACTTCGAAAGGGATATGGGAGCTTTGTAAAGCACTTCCTGAAAATCTGAAGTAATCCAGCCAAATATCTCCCTGATGCGAAGCCACTGGCAGTAATAGAGACACAGCAAGAAGGAATATTGCCTTGGCGTCCACTAAATCTCTTTCATTTGATTTTGGCAAGATGCTTATGAATTATTTTTTTTTCAAGGAATCAGTCAGTCTCTCCACAATCTGAATCCAAGCTGGCTACTCTTATTCAAACTGTACTTTTTCTGACATTGATGACACTTAGTTGATCTCTAGGCATGCTGTTGACGATAACTTATTTCCTGATGCTGCAAAAAGCCCGTGTCTCAATAGGCAATTTAAACTAGAATATTCAACTGAAGAGCAGTCTAAGCAGATGAGGACATTTTTTGTCTAGGTCTTAGCTGGAAGAAGGGACTGCACAAAGTTAAACAGTGCCTGCCAGTTTCTGGGAATGCAGTGGCCAGCAATTTAACCAGAAAGATCACTGTGAGCATCATCTGTTACTGACAGGCCTCCTGCCAGCCTCTCTAAAAGCCCCGCTCAAAATTTTCCTTACTAGACCTGGAATCACATGCAGCCAAGGATTGGAATTTCTTCCCCCAACTCTGTTTTTTAAAATGAAAAGGCCACCAAAGGCTTCCAGTTATTAAATCACTGTTTTGTTTAGAATATAAAATAATAAGCCAAGGCATGGCATTTATTTAAGACATGTTTATAGTTAAAAGAGATGAACTATAATAAGTCTCCCTTCTGCCCACTCTGATTCTTGCAGGTCTGTTTGTTTCCCCTTGTACAGCAGCTGTCGTCGAACAAACCCATACAGTCCCTTCTGGGTTGCTAAGGAAGGGTCTGTCTCAGGGTACTGTTTCATGCCACCTCTCACATGGGTTGCCACTGAAATGGTAGTTCCCACTTCTTTCCTCACACTTTCAATTAAAAGCTTCTGGTTTTTCCTTTGTGTGGGACGTAGCAGTAGTTTGGCCAGAGGGCAAGAAGGCTTACCTTGCTGCTGCTGAAAAACTAGCAATTCCTTTTTGGTTAGGTTAGTTTTCTGTGAGATTGGCAGATGAAAGAGCAGGATTGAATCTTCTGGCAGTAGCAGGCAGGTAATTTGAAACCGCATAACTATGGGTCTGCTCCCCCTTGCAGGCTGCCCCTCACTTAGGAGTCTCTCAGTCCCTGTTGCCGTTTCATGCCTTTTTCTCCTTCCTCCCTCTCTCCAAAGAGTTCAATGTAACTCAGAGTACAGTAGCCCACATGAGACAGACCTTGCTCTCTTGCAAGACACCAAACATAAGAGAATGCACAGTATTGGAAGCAAATTAAGTAGTTTCATCAAAAATATATTTTTTACATACATATATGTAAAATGCATACATGTAACTGCAGACAATTAGAAAACATGCATGAGTTACTTTCCATTAGCTTTCCTCTCACTACTGGGATCCATCACCAACAGCTTGTTGTTTCCCTTCTACCCGGAGTAATTTAACTCCTCTTTTCTCCATCATGGGGAAATATTTGGGAAAAAAAAAAAAAGGCTTTGTCTTCACAGGATATATGCTATATTCTGCAGCTCTGAAACAAGATCTTGGCAATATTTCAGACCAAGGAAGTTGAATACTGTTTATATCGATCTCTGATGCTGTATCAGCTTTCTAGGATTGTTTTTTTCCTCTGCTTCCTCTCCTACCCCTGCTCTGAGCTTTTTGAACTACTGTTCAGTGCTGGGCTGTGTTCTCCTGTGAGGTATGGCAGTATGTTAGTAAGGGGTGATGTGACTCTTCTTTTTTGTGTATGAGCACACACAGGTATGCACAGACAAGCACAGACTAATGCTCTTATTCTTCCGTCCAGGGGAGTTCACTGGAGAGGAAGAAACTCTGGATTTCTTGCCTACTCATAGCTACGGACTGCAAATAGTTTTCCAGAGACATCAAGATTTTAATCAGTTGCAATTCCACATGGGCAAAAGACCAAAGAACAAATAATTTATGAGGTGAAGAGCATAGATTTATGCATTCATTGGTTGTATGTGGGACCAAGGAATGCATGTTTTATCCAAACCAGCATAGAAGTTTAATCCTTTTTTATTAATGTATTCCCCATATATCCCCATATATCCCGTTATTATTAACATTTATTAAGACACTCCCAAAACTGTTATATCTTCGCATGGATTGCTGTTTGCACGGGGGGTGGGGGAAAAAAATGTCTTGGGTTGCTGCCTGATGTCCTGGTGTCCTGATCATTTGATAGGGAATTTGTCCACAGAATAACATGGCTGCACAGTATAATATTTAGCTTTGTGTAGCCACACTTCCTTCCTCTGAAAGCCAAGATATGAGGAGGGGGTGTGTGAAAAGGTAGGGCTACTATGCGTTCCATCCTTGTACAAGCTGGGATTTGTCCAGAGCACAGTCTGTGTCCACCTCAGAAACACTCTGCAGCCCATCAGTTCAGAAACAGCCACAATAAGTCAGTCCAGCAGACAGGGCAGTGAAAAGCTCTGTGACAACTCCGAGCTTGCCAGTTAGAAAATAAAGAGAAGAGAAATGTCTAGGAGATCTACTACTTCACTTTGCCTAAAGTCATATAAGTTTTGAATCCTGAGCGGCAGTCCAGGACTTCAACCCTTCTGCCAGCAATTAATTTGTTCTAATTATGAGTTTCCATGATTCTTTGAGCCATTTCTGTTGTATTTATCATCAAATGGTTCCTTATCAAATGGCAATAATGCTGTTCTATCCCTATTTTTGGCTGTTCCAGAAGGAGAAGTACTGGAGAAGATAAATAGTACCTTCTATTTTGTAAAGGATAACTGTATATATTATTACAGGCTTCAGTATGAAATAAATGTGATTAACAAAAAAGAAAGAATCTATGCATCAAACACTAAGTATTTTGCTTAAACACAACTACAGTTGTCAAACAGAAGGTCTTGTCTGTGTTCTTTTTCAAAAAGTGGTTTATAATTGCTGACATTATTTCTTAGTGATTACTGTACATGGAAGAAAAGTGTGACTGCACTTGTCAGCCACTTTTCCTACACAGTGATATTCCTTTTCAGAAATTATACAACCTTGTAGCCTACTGAGAAGTAAATTAAAAGGCACTGAGATTCATTCCCTGAATTGAGTCTCCAATTAAAGTTACAATGGCTCAAAGTATTGTTTATTTTCCTTTTATAAACTTAGAAAAACACTACTTAGAATATGGCTAATGACATTTTTGATGGAATTACAAGAAAATGTGCTTATATAATACTTGACTTCAAAATCACATGGAAACATTGCAATTAAGTTCTGTGAGGCTCACTATACTCTTTAGTTCATTATGTTTCTTTATATGCAGATTAGAGACCTTATTCTCCTTCCCCACTTATATGTAATTCCACTCAGGCATTTGGAGCTGCACTGCTATAATACTGTTGTCAAAAGAAACAGCAGCAAAATGTAAGCGGAGACTGAATACCCGGTGAAATTTCTGCTGACGACAAAGTAGAATTCTGGAGGAACACCAGCAGAAACAATCATCAGACATGGCAGACGTGGCAGAAAGAGAAGAACTGACTCATGGTCAGCACTATATATTCTTTATATCAACAGCAGCTGTCATGCTCTTGATGAGACAAAAGAGGACCAGACTGAAAAGAGCGTAACTGGGGGTTAAAAGTCATCACCAAAGGATCAGTCATAGGAATTTATTGCTTTGTTATGAGGAGTATGTTTCACGATATCTGAAGTCCAGCTGAAGTAAATGCAGGAGGTGTTATAGGGCTAGCAGAATAAAAGTAAGAGCCAAGGTAAGCGCAAAGGATAGCTTTCAAATTAGTGGGTGGAATCCACATGGAAATAGCTGATTAGAACACAGAAAGTTTCTATATATTTAGGGATATCTTAGGGGATGCCTACTGAGGACTAAAGACAAGAGCTTCTCAGAAAGGAGGACGAAAAACGTTAGCATCATTGGTGGTGGTGATCAGAGTTCAATCGATTTTGCAGTTCTATATGTTCTGGAAGGGGACAGTTTTACTTTGATGTCCTCTTTTTAGCTGAGAAGAATGTCAGCTTCTTGACTTCAAACAGGGAGTGTTTGTTAGGCAGGACCAAAGACCAGGAGGTAAGGAGAAGAGGAGCTATGGCTTACCTTGAGCAAGGTGGAATCTGCTTCCAAAATACAGACAGGGAAAGGGTGACATTTTCTGGTCTCAAGAGGAAAGAAGCTAGGAAAGAAAGATGCAAGAATAATAAAAAGAGATGGGAAGAGGAGTTAGCTTTTATCCATGCTGAAAATAGAGCCTTCATGTACTGTGTAATAATAGCAAGAAAATATTTGAACTTGAGCTTGAGTCAATCTGCTCCAAACTTAAATGAACTTTGACTTGTGCCTCTGTATTGTTAGTGCCTCTTTAATGTAAAAAAATAAAAGATTGGAAATGAAGGCAAGTTACATGTTACAATAAGCGCACAGTAATGAGATTATAAATATACTAAAGCTTTGTAATAAACATAAATCTGCATATGCAAAATAAGTCTATGAAAGCAGAAATGTGTTGGGATATCATAAAATGTCTCATTAAAAATTTGGATACTTTATTTTCAGATTTCCACTTCTATACCTTTTTAATGAGACAAATAATATAGAAAAATGACAATTTCTGGTTGGTCACACAGGCCAGTAAAAGTTTTAAGGAAGTTATTTTATGTAAGAAAGAATGAAGGGTGGGTTGAAGCTATCACACTATAAATTGAAATGGAGATTCATAAAGTACCAATGAATTTTAATGTTTCATATCCACTGCATTATATTCTCCAGAAACAGAAGGTTACATTGTGGAGTCCTCTCTCCTGCTGAGACCAAATTGATACAGACACAATTTCCATAAGGAAGTGCAGGTTCGCCTGTTGATATATGCTGTGGAGTTGAGGCCTGAAGAACATATAGATTGCAATATCCTTTCAATATGACAAAAAAGTAAAAAAAAAAAAGACAATTATGCTCAGACATATTATAAGCCATCCAAGCACTTACAGCTCTAGAAAGGGATTTTTGCATAAACACAATACTTCAGAAGAAACAAGGATAAAATATGATGGCTATTAAGTAATGACTGGGTAGTGAGACCTGGAGGTCACTGAAGGTGGAAAGATTGCCGCATGATTTATTTTGAGCAGCAATGACTTTTTTTTTTTTTTTTACGCTGAAGTAGCAATGATAAGTCATGGCTGAAATAAAGACATTTCTTGCATGTCAAACAAAATGATGGATTGAAAGATGTGAGCTTAAACCATGACCATCAGGAGAGCTTTTAGCTTTAAATTTAGCCTCCATGAGATGCATCTGAGATGAGGTAATCATGGATGGTTTAAAAATCTCTCACAAAGGTAGATGGTTTCTACAGAGAAAAATGAAAGGGTCACTTTGGTTATTCATCTATCAGAGATGTTTCAGTTCACAGAAATAATCTGTACTGTGTCAGAGGCAAGCTTAATTGAGCTGAGTCAAGACTGAAAGGTACCATCTCGCTTGAAATATTGATGGGAAATATGGGAAACCCCAATTCAAATAATTTAATAAATCCTTAAAAATAATCCTCAAGTAGGCTTCTATTTGTTACAAGCACTAGATAGTAAAGAATATATAAGAATATTTAGAAATTAGCGATATTATCATTACCAATTAACTGCGTGTGTTACAGTGCTGGAAGCAAGCTGAAGTGATAGCAAGGTAGAGAGTGGGGGGCCAGCCTTCAGTCTTTCTTTAAATCAGCTTAGGTTAGGAGTCACTGAAGTAAAAATGAAACTATAGCCCTTGAAATCAGAGGAACCTTATCGTCAAGCACGTTTAAGGAGAATCAGGCTAACCCATTGCGTAGAGATTTCAAATCCTTGCTGGTAGTGTTATACACACAGTTCTTCCTCATGACTTTCTGTTCTGTTGCTCTTTGTTCTTCCTGTGCTGCCACACAGTGCCTACGTGATTTTCCCCGCTCTATTGGATCTTTATGAAACATGGGGTTTCTTCTCTGGGAGTTGTTGACTAGCTAGCTTTTATCACGTTTTACCCCCCTCCAGTCTGTACAAAGTCTACAACAGGATGGCATTCCCCTGAACTTCCCAGAAAGGTGATGTAGGAAAGCAAGTTCTTGCAGGCCGTTGAGCATTTAATGCTCGGCTTTGTGTGTACAATGTGGGTCACAAGACTATCGCATAGTTTGCATGTGACTCTCCCATCTCTGCAGGTCTGCACTAAACCACAAGGCTAGGATGCAGTGATTTTGGTGGTTTTATTTTGTAAGATCCGGCAGGGATGTGAAGCTCCAAAGGGAGCAGCAGAGCGACTGAGACTATGAGGAACGGCTGGTTGGGCACATGTGTTAGTGTTTATTAGCCGTGCATATGCCATCTGCCGAAGGAGAAGAAGCAACAGGGGACCAGTCACGCTGAGTGGAGAAGATGTGAGAGCAGTGCTACGGCTGGCCTTGATGGCTCAGCTGAAAGAGGGAGAGACACAATCAGAGGGGAAGTGCAGAGGGAGAGGAGGAGGAGGCGACCCAGCTCTGTGAACACAAAAATACTTGTCAGCTTCTGGTGTTTGTTTTTTTTCTGACTTTGTTACTGAGGACTAATTGGTGAAATAAAGCAAGAGCGCATACACTATTAGGACTGGAAACAGTCGTCACTGGATTTTGCTTCCCTTTCTTGATACTGCCAGAGGAAAGAGGACCTGAAATCACTACATCTAATCACAGGAGACCGTTAACATCATTGAAAGGTCCTTTGCCTTGGGAATTAGTACCTGGCATAAAAGTTCTCAAATCATTGACAGACGATGTAAATTAGAGCTTGCAGCTTAAATTAAAAGGACTACAGGAAAAGAACACCAAGGTTATAAATACAAGGATTTTGAGTTAAGGAAATGTCAGAACTGAGACACACATAGAATGTGTACAGTTCTAGCCTGGCTAACACAAATCTGGTAATAAATAACTTAAAGGAAAATTTGCAATGGTAAGGGTCAGAGTAAACAATCAAGGGCAGAGGTGCTTTTCAGCTGTAAGAGGCAAGGCAGCAAACAACGAAAGGAGAAACAGCATAGGGCAATGAATGGCTATTTCCAAAATATTGCAAAATGACTCATCGGTTGCTTAAATGCCTGTTGATATGATAAGAACTTAAGATTTTGATCAGTACATACAGATGAAGGAACCTTATATGAACCTGGCTGCATTAAGCTGAATTTTCAAAATGACTCAAATGAAGGATTGTCCAATCTCAGCAGTAAACTCCAGTTTCTTTAGGAAGTAAGACCTTAATGCTGTGACATTAATCTTGCAAGTATATTTTTATTCCCCAAATTAAACTGGAGAGAAGGAAAAGAAACTACAATATAAAAGAACTGGAACTGAAGAGTTAAGATGGCTTTGGCAAAAAATGTTGAGTATGAACGTTCTGTGTGTATTTTCCACGTACCTGGAGGTAACTGAGTGCCCAAGGGGCTGTTCTTGATACCTGCCTTGGTCATCAGCTGGAAAGTATAAATCACAAAACTGATTTTATTCCCGTGGGTAATAATTGACCTGTAGTATTTCTCTGTAATCTCACAACATTTTTTTGGAATGAGATATAAAATGGAGACACAATTCTTTATTCTTACATGTGTGAAATCTTAAAGAATCTATGTCAAAACAGTGTGCATAAAAATTTCAATATTGTGTGTAGCATTTACTAGGAGCAGTGCTAAAAGGAGGTAATTTTATTACTTTCTTTCTGTCTTAACGTATGCTATCGGCGTTCTTAAAACAACTCTTTCATTCTGCTGTTCTACATAGTTCTGCTTTGGCTGGATAGTAATATTAGCTGAAATAACACTTATCTCCAACCACCTTCTGTTGTCAGCTCTGCTTTCATGTTCTGATTTATAATGCTTTAGACGATCTTCTGCCTGATGCCTGCTTTAGCTGATTTTTCAGTAGTGTAACCCACAGTGATGTCAGGAGTGTTTGAAGAAGCCTTAATATTTGTTGCAAATAAAGAGGGAGGGCAGGGTACATTAATTACTTGGCAATAAAGAAGCCATCAGCATATTTCATTTCTGAAGATTCATAGGGCTTAAAACATTGATTACTTAGGACTTTCTTTTGATAACAAACAAATGATTGCTTGCTTGCCTCCTTTTCCAACAAGATGCCCTATCATTTTCAATAACGGTTGAATCCTATAGTTTTTTAAAGACGGCAAGAGAAATACGTTATCTCTTTCCAATTCATTTTGCTTGTAAAGGCATAGAAAGATGGCTCTTCATGGGGAATGAACTAAAAAATTCAGGGACTGCTGCAGCCCACTTCTTTCTTTTCTTTTTTTTTTTCTTTTTAAACAGCTGCTTTGAATGTGAACAGTGGTGAATACTCTGTCAAGGCATTTATGCTCATAAAACAGAGAAAGTTTTTTGTCCCAGTGCTGAGTCACATACCTAAGTGATGAGCATAAAGAAACTTGAGAAGGCAGAACAACAGATATCTCATAAAGTTAGGCTCTTCCTACCATATACTTTTTTTTTTGGTGGAATTAACTCTAAATCTCATTGCCTAGGTTAAATTAGGTCTTTCTGAAGCCATTTTCATATCACTTTTTGTTTTAGTTTCTTGTTCTAGGTGTTTCAAACCTACACAGGAAAATTTCTGTTGTGAAAACTAAATTGTGCTTGTGCAGTATTAAAAAACAAACCAAAACATGAGGCTGATTCAAACACCAATTCAATCTCATGCTCAAAGATTATTAAACTATCTTGTAACAATCACAGATACACTAATTGCCCTGCAGTTGACAAATAAAAAGGCATTTTACAACTATCATGTGGGATGTACAAGCTAATATCAATTCATATGTTGCCTAGTTATAATTTTTAATTGTGTTCAGAATTATTTAATTAACTTCCTAATTGTCAAGTAAAAAGAAGTGAAGCATAGAATCCAAAATCATGCCAATGAAAAACCACAATCGGCTGTAACAGATTTTGACTCACACGTGTACTGCTATGGTTGTCAACAAAACTGTGGTTTTAACTGTAGTTAAAAAATAAAAGATTAAAATTGGAAGCATCTCAAAGGAGGATCCTGGAGGAGCCTTTGGGGAGGGGGAGATGGTGTCAAGATTGCCAGGTGGATAACTGATGTCACTAAACTTGCAAATGCTTATGTCAAAAATGTAATTCAACATGTGTCACAAAAGAAAAACCAATGTACTCCTAAGCAAAGGAGAACAGCTTTTCAGGTGAATACTGGTCATGATCCCTCTGTACAACCCTTTTTAGTGTTCTCTTTTTACCTTAAAGGTTTGGGATCAGTTAAATATTGCCATGTGCTATCCAAAGGTAGTGGTGAAAAAAGATAAAACATGGTTAGGAAACGTGACATAGACATTGTTGAAGTTCAAAAGTCAGTTACAGCTTTTCTACCGTAGGCTTCCAGAAAAGTATACTACAGAAGTAGTATCTTATATCTGGGGCAAAACAAGGGGGTAGTCAACGCTGAAGAAAGGCCTTTCACTTTTGTTGTTATAGATGCTGACCCAGGAGTTGGAGATTTGGTCATTCGTGTGTCCTCCAAGCTGTGGTGACTTTCATGAGGCAAGAGAAAGGGGTAAACAAAACTACCTAGGACTAACAATTTAAGGTATTTATAATGCCAGTTGAAATCCCAGTGCTGGCCTCACAGGGACTGGAATTTATTGCTCTGTTGCACTAGGCTGTTTGTGTGAGATAAGATGAGGCCATGAGGCCAATTTTTAATTGACCAGGGTAATTTTCACAAATTATTGTAAGTAACCTTTATTCTCAGCCTCAGCAGAGAAAAAATGCAATGGACCATCACAGCTTTATTTACAGTCTTTTCTTTGGAACCAAAATCCCCTAAACCTTGGTTAAGGCAGATGATAAAATTTTAATGTTGGATTATTTTACACTTCAGTTCTGTCTGCCACACCATTTCTGTGATAAAACAAGGGTCTTGATCTTAAAAACACCTAATTGTATCACTGTCATGAGTAGAAAAATTCAAAATATAAAATTTCAATGATAAAATAAATCCAGCTTTGTGTTGCCTCAAAGTATTAGCTAATACCAGGAGTGATACATTTTCTCAAATGCACTTATCCTCACCCGAGTGAGAAAAACAGAGTTGAACAAATCTCCCCGGAGTTCAAAAGTACAACTTGCAAACTGGCCTAGCTCTCATTTGTAAGCAAATGAAGTGTAGTCCAGACAGACATCTTCGCTTTTATTTTATCAAGCCTTCCTTTGCTGTGTGCCAAGCCAGTATGAATATGGTCTCTTGGTGTATTCCTGAACTGCTTCTGTTCTTCATTCACTATGAAATTTATGGTCCAAGAGTGACTTACTGTCAGAGCACAAGTAACCGTCTGCTCCATCAACAAGATGCAGACTAATATGAAGTAAGGGAAAAAGTATCCCTGGGTTGGTCCCCTCACCCCACACTCCTCCAGCTGGGAGTATTGAGAGTGGGGCATCCTCAACCTGCACGCTTGGAAGTGCTGGTTTGAGATGTCTATGGGGCAGCAGAAATAACCTGCTTCAGTCCTCGACAGAAGGAAAATCCCTCAGCTGAGCACATTATAGTATTGGAAGTTGCTTCACAGAGGAATATGGCTTGCGTGGGTGTGTTTATGTGCCCTCAATGCTTCCACATGTGTCCAGAGCTGAGGAGACTTTACAGTGACACCAGAGCTCAGGTGAGACAGCAACGTAGCAAAGGCATGTAGGTGTTGCACATTTCAACAAAAAATCCTTTATACTAAAGTAACAGGCTGAGATTGCCCCCAGATTATAACCTTTGGCACCAGGAATTGGGGCATGGGGGCCAGAATAGCTCTGCACAATGAAGGTTGCCATATACAGCTGGGAGGGACTTCATTTTGGTGTCCTTTCTCAACTGGGCAGCAAGGAGTGGGAAATGTCTGTGTGGCACCCACCCTGCCTTGAGCACGGCTGAGGGTCTGGAAGCCAAGACACACGGTCAAAGAGCAACCCCCCTGCTCCAGCCCCAAATGCAGTCCTCCCCAGCCATTCTGGATGAGTGGGGAGAAGGTGGTATCACAGATCCTGTTGGTTTTCATTGAGCCTGTGCCAAGAGTCTCTGATACAGACTGTGATGCTGCCACTTTTATCACTCAGTGGTTTCTCAGTGGTATCCAGTGAAAGAATATTACGAGGGTGATTGTTCACTGGAACAGGTTGCCCAGAGCTGTTGTGGGGCTCCCATCCTTGGAGATGTGCACTACCTGTGTCAATACAGCCCTGAGCAACCTGCTCTGGCTGACCTTGCTCTGAGCAGTGGGTTGGACTAGACGATCTCCTGAGGTCCCTTCCACAACCTCAACTATTTTGTGAGTCTGTGATTCTGACAGTCCAGGTATCTGCATGCCCAACTCAAATTCCAAAATGTAATTGAAATAATATTGTCTAATCTCAAGATATAATTTGCCTGCAATTTAATTTCTGACCCACCTGTTCAAGGCATGGGGAAATGCACATAGTAACTTTAATGGAAAAAATTTATGTCTGTATCATAAACACTCTTATTCTTGCAGAAACTAAATACACGTATTTTAAGAGAAAATAGATGAATGTAGATACTTAATAGCAGAAAAGAAAGTGTAATCAGGTGATTTTGATGCAATGCCATTCTTGATTATGTTTACTAAGATTTGTTTACTAAACTGGTCTACCTATTTTCATCTCACCTAATTAAAATTAATTACAAGAGGAGTAATTATGCTTGCAGTCAGACGTGCTACACTGAGCAGATTATTTACTTGAGCTGTAATTTTACAGCTGCATCTGATTTTGCAGTATTGGATTTTAATATGTGGATGCTCATCTTCCTTCTTGTATAGTTTCTAAAATGAAATTACTTATGTTGTGTGTAATTACTGAGACTTTCGAGAGCCATTTTGATCAAGATTGAGATAATTTGCCACTTCACCATGGGAAGATGGAATTTAAGCTGAGGAGCTAGCTGTGTTGTAAATACACATTTAGTTTACGCCACTGTCCTTTCTTTGAATAGTATTAGAATAATCATTTTATAAACACGTATGTATACCACTGCCTTATGCTGGGCACATACAGAAATATTTGTTCAGTTGAGAAATTTATCTTTTGAACAGGGTACGCGCATATTGAAATCAGCGGGCATAGGTTCAGTATCTTTCATGTAAGGAAGTTGTTCTCTCATACTAATACAACTGTTTGTTTATGTCTATTTATAAATGCATATTATATATTTAATTAAAAACATTAACTTGTAAAAAAATACGGTTTGGTTTGCCTAAATGAAACACTTTATCTGGAAAATAAAAATAAGTGTTTCTATCTCAGTAAAATATAAATTTTCATGTTACAATCAGAGGTAACATATAGAAATTAAAAGCTCCAAAAAATTGTAAAAAAATCTGCTAATACACACATCAACCTCAACCTGCAATATATGAGATTGATGTCAAAGTTGATGTTTAAGTGGATGGAGTTGTCTTTTTAAAAATTGTTCCGGTGAAAAGGAGAAGAACAATGTAAGTGTTGGATCAGCTGATCCGGGACTAGCAGCACAGCAATGCTCAGGGGAAGAGGAGAGCTGAGGCGACCCTTCTCTCCACATACGTTTCTCATTCATTCTAGTTAAGAGACAAAACGCACACTATGATTACTTTATTAAGAAGTAATACAATAATTTAAAGAACAAATTGGCCAGTGTCTACTGTGTACCAGTGATGAAATTAATGGAATATGGCCACTGAGGACAGAAACTGAACTTTATCTTTATTATCCAGGGGAGCGTTGGCTCTATAAACCAGTAACATCTGAATAGGACTAACCTATTCAGAAACATCAATTGGCCTGACAATGAAAGCAAATAATCAACTTTCAAAAGCGAGATCCAGCATAATATATTTATTTCAAATTACTAACCCAATTCTTTACAAGAGTTCTGTAACTGAAATGCCCATTGTCTATAATTGTTTATAAATTATATTCCTGCAAGCCTAATAGATATCCATGCTAAAATTAAAGGAGTGTTTTGCTTATCCTCATTGCGGTAGCTCCTATATATCTTGGATAAAATGCACAGCAATTTGCTGATGTAAGCTGAAATAGGTTGTTAAAAATGGAAACAATATAATGGATGTACCATATTATTTATTTGGGGTTCTTTCTTTGTATATTTTAATATCTAGGTTGATATCTATGTTGCCATGCAACATAAAAAAATCTAAGGAGACTAATCAAAAACTCAGACAAATATTTCTCCTTGATTGAATTTTCTGATTATCTTATACAACCAGAACACACCAGGCTCTTTAAAAATGTGATGAACTGCAAGAAATGGAGCATTGGAAATGCAGCAATGATATTTGCATACATACCATTCATTAAAAAGAACCAAAAAGCAAAATGTAATTAAAAATGCAGAATAGTTTTAAAATTCCTTTAATGGCATTACATCAACACTATTTTATTTTCTCCAATGAATGTCCTACAGCCCTAAGAATGCTTCAAGCATTTTAAAGCCCGGGAGGATAAAAGGAGAAAATTAATCCTGAGACTATGTTGAATAACCATTTTTATCTATGGAATTTTGATAACAAGGTAAACGGTATTTAATATCATGCTTTAGATACCTAAGAACTACTACTTATTTGATATTTAAGCAAGAAGCTTGTGTTCCTTTCCCTGAGAAGAAATGGGAAAATGTTAACTAAAGTGAGCATCATTCATTTTTGTTTAATGGTAAGAAACATTTTTTGCAGATATCCAAATACACAAAGTCTATTTGTTTGCCTTTTTTTTAAAAAACAGGAAAGATTAACAAAGAGAGGATGCCATCAGGGGAGCATTCTGATTTATTCTTGAGCTATTTGGCTTCATAATTGTTGAATGGTGTCCTTCTTAAATGGGAAACATTCTGACCTGGGAATTCCTGCATCACTCTCTTTTTCATGAGTTTCTTCAAATCTGCTTGACCTTCTCTTAGAAAATTTGAAAGCAGCATCCTTTAGTAAGGTTTCTTGACCAGTCTTTTCAAATAAAGGGAGAAATTTAAGCTCCATAGAACTAAATTCAGCAAGGGATTCTGTTGAAATTTCACTGAAAGCTTAATGCCTAGATTTTTAATCTCAAGGATTTTGATAATAGCTTTTTGTCTAGCTATCCTACTTTCGTGATTGCCTCAAAAATGTAACTAATTTATAACTAAATAAAGCATGGCTTACTTTCATAGGGAATTTTTAATGTGTAAGTGAAAAGTTATGGAGACCTCTCATTCCACAGGAGGGAGCCTTTCTCCCACTGAGCTTGCAGCAGGACTTTAGTATAGGAACTTTTGCTCTTTTGAAACCTGTATAAAAAGACAATGGCCTGTACAGAAAGTTCAGACGTGTTGAAGTAACTTCTACAAAAAAAGGGGGAAAAAACCTCCCCTTTTTAGTTATAAATGAAACTTTGGGATAAACAAAACATGCCATTGAAGTATTTGAGATATTTATAACAAAACACTGAAGTAATTTTCAATGATGTAATTTTCAATGATACCATCAAAATTTTGATCTTCCTGTCAATTTTGCACTGAAAACTTTTTTTTTTTTTAAATAATGAACTAATGGTTTTGATAACAAAGTTGAAATTGATTTAAAATATACATTTTCAGAAACAAGAATCTGTTCTGGAATTGCGCAAAATGGAAGGGACTTAGAAATTCATGTGTGGCTTTTATAGAATAATTTTAAAATTCATTAACCAGCCTTGCTGAAAAGAGTAGATTTTTAGTTGTATACATCAAAGTAGTACTACCCAAGCTACGCATTATACAAGCATGCAGGATGTGTTTATTTTACTGACGGAGATTGTGGCAGCCCTGGAAAGCTCACATGCATTTGGAAGGATGAACCTAAATGGACTTCTTGTCCCGCAGGCTGCTCTGAAGCAGGAAATTAAACTTACAAAGGAGGGAGCTTAACTAGTTAGGGCACTCAGGAAACGGGGAGAAGATTAAATTAAAACTTAATAAAGATGGGTGGCAGCAGCCTCCCCGCCAAACTACAAGCTGTGCTCAGTTCTTCCCACAGGACAGGACACTAGGCTTCGGATGGCTCGTTCTGGCAACCGCGACTCAGGCACATTTCCAGTGCAGGGGCATTTATTTGAACATTCTCCAATGCTTTACATTTCCTTCACCAACAAACTCTAGAGAGGTTTGAACGCAGCAAACATAGTTCGGATTACCCCTTGGGGGTGCTTCAGGACTCTGACAGACTCGTGGGTTTTTAGGAGCAGACTGAACTGCTGTTGTCCCCAGTTGTTTCCCCCTTCTTTTTTTACATATTGCAGCTCGTGGGACCTGCTATCTGCTTTCAGGTGATCTCAGCACAGCCACCTGTGCAGGGTGGTAAATAGGATTCCTATCCCCACTTGGTACCCACCTGAAAGAGTCCTTGGCTGTGTAAGAAAGTATGTGTGAAAGAAATAGCAATCTCCCATTGTGCAAGTTTTTGCTGATCACAAATGCAAGTTCATGAACACCCATCACTGCCCACAGTGGCCAAATGGATGATGCCCACATCTTCTGCAACGCTAGACAGTTTAAGCACAGCTAACAAACAACATCTTTCCTCCAGATGACAGGAACATCAGTGTCATCACAGTAATCCAAACAGTGAGGGATGCTATATATTCCCTGTTGTCCCACATCACATATTTTACCAGAGTAATTATGGATTTCTAGGTGACCTAGCTGGATATTCTGTTTCTGGCAGGTAGTGGTGGCACAATGTGATGTTGAGCTAACTGCAAAATGTTCTCCCTTAAGGGATTGACTTGATATCAGTATTTCAAACGCAATCTGGATAATCACAGCTTGCTGAAACTTCCTTGAAACTCCAAGGAGCCATCAGGGACCTGATCCACCTTGACCAGGTGTAAGAGTATGGAGATCAACCAGGCCATGCTTTTGTAACCTGAGACAGACACAGACCACGGGCTCAGCTTGAGTGAAGAAAGAATGGTCTGGAAGGCATCTGTTCCTGTAAAACATGAGGGCTGTGTCTGTCTTATCAATATACCCAAATACTTGTGCCAGCATGGCCACAAACATCTTCCTCAGCTGCATAAAGTACTGCCTTGCCCGACACATTTCTTAGTAATCTGGTCTGCTCCTCTGTGTTCTGGGACTTTAACTGAAAGCACCACCAAAACAGACTGAGTCTGATGCCAAAACCATTCCCAAAGGAGTCCTTTTCTAGCTGCTTTTCACACAGTTATGGTCAGTGCCTGTGTAGCATGGCCTGTCTTAACCTGAGATCCTATTCTTGCCAGAACTATGTTCCTCAAGAAATTCTTCCCAGTCCCTGGTGCAATGCTGTGCAACTCTGTTCCCACCAGGAGCGCTGGAGGACTCAAAGTCTCCACAGGTGTTCCCACAGAAAGAAAAAGGCAACTTTTTCAGGGCTTCTTAGCACATGCAGACACTATGCAATGCAAAAGAAGTCTACATGACTAAAGACAGACATCTGCATCTCAAGGTCTCAGGCTGCTTTGATTTCAATGCCTCGTCATCTAGAATTTTTGTAGATATACTGTATGTGAAATCTTACAGAGGGGTAATGAAATCTGCTCACTTTTAGCATAATCTGGGTATTCTCAGTCCTAAGTGAATCCTCACAGTAGCAGAAGTGTTGGCCAAAATTCAAAGGGTTACTTTTTTCACATGATGGGGCAGCAAAAAACATTTGGGAGCCTAAGTCCTTATTACTGCTATTGTTACTACTACTGCTACTACTACTATCAAGATTAATAATATTATCATTACAACAACAATTATTATTGTAATAACCATAACAAAAACAATAGTAAAACTTCGGAAAATATTTGTTTCATGTTTCCTTTGAAAGGATATTTCCCAGGAAAAAATGAATTGAAAAGGAAATGTCTCTCAGAATCTATGGACAGGTAGAAAAACACTTTGTGGTGATAATCCTGTCGTAACTTTAACTCTTGCAGACTCAAAATACTTACTTTTTTGCATTATGCACACGAATACCATGTATAGAAGTATGATACTTTGGAAATTTTACACACTTACAGACATCTGTGAAGTTTAATGGGGTCACCTTTCCCGTTGAAGTGCACTAACACAAAATAATCCTTAGAGGGCTTACTTAAAGTGTCTCACTGGAGCAGGAAGCCCTAAGGGAGAAAATCTAATAACTGATAAATGATAAGTGAAATGTCACATTATTTTATGGTCATTTTTAAAGACTTCTTTTCTAATTCCAGTAAACTTCAGGATACGTAATCCATTTAAGATAAACCAGTAAACAAGCACCAGATCCAAAATAATCTAAATTGTTCCAAATGTTTTGTCTGGTTTGTATAGTGGATTGTGGGGAGCCTGTTCTTTGTGGCAGTACACAACACCTCAAAATGGAAGCTGTGGGACAGAGACAAGGGTGGAGCCATTGCAGGGCAAAAACTGGAGAATCTGAAGATGCTTATGAGTTATCTTTAGAAAGGTCCCAGTTAATACATAAATATAGACCTAAGTCCAGTGCTGTACTAATAAAGGCAACGCGATTGTTCCCAAGACTAGCTTGGACATCTTCATCTCTAAGCATGAATGAAACAGGGGCACCACAGCTTGCCTCCGTCTCACTCTGACATGGTTAGCTAATTTTTATGGAAGTCTGTGCTGTGGGTTTGAGATGAAATACCTGTCATGTAAGAGCCTGTGAGTTGCTGTGGAGTTCCCAGCTACTTCCCTGCATTCCTTACAGAATAAGGAGTGGATGGCTTTTGTCCCCAGAGCGCTCAGATTTCCCCAAGAATGAAGCAGATCTCCACCTTAAGAAGGAACAATCTGGTAAAAACTCTGTCTGAGAACCTTTCTTCTCTGGATTTTATGGTATTTTATCTCTGCATCAGGGGTGGGGAGAAAGTAGTTCAAAGAGGTTAAGTGCCCTGGCAGAGATAGTAAGGCAGATCCGTGTTGGAATGCAGATGATCGCACACATTCCTGTAAGCTGTTTCAGCTGAAGTCACTATCTCACAAGTCTTTTAAAGATTTAATAAGGTCTTTCAGAAGCCATCTAAATATTGAAAGTGAAAGAGATGCTGCTGCATGTTTTATGAGATATTTTTCAAGTACAGCGATAAAATTTTAAATGCTATTTCATCTTTTTTTTTTTCCTAGAACCACTGACACAATAATTGTTTTACAACAATCTTAGACTCAGGATCCATTTAATAACGTGGGGAAGAGAATATAACATACGAGGGAGGCAGCAACCAAATACTGTTTGTTTCTCGCTGGAAATTTCCCAGAAGGGCCGTGTGTAGAAGAAGGGGTTTAACCCTTTATATTTTTGCATGTTAACTACAGTCAGAAATTTAACAGTTTATGCTTAAAACATGTATATTAAACAATAATATCTGACCACACACTAAGACTGTTATTTTTACCATTCCATTGTTTCCTGTTCGTTCGATAAAGATTGGATCAAAATGAAATAATTAAGCCAAGTGCTCCTTCCTCGGTTGAAAGTAATGGTGAGAGATACACCAAAATAGCAGTTCTTTCTTTTTCAGGGGAAGACTTAATGGACAGAGTTTTGCAGAATACATATACCTCTGATTAAATAATCTCTTTTTCTAACTCCTTTTAATATCATCAATTATTCCTGCTCTCTTCTTACCTCTTCAGTTTCGTTCTGCAAAATAACCTCCCACACTTCCTTAATAGTAAAGACTGAACAAACCATTTCCATATCCCTTTGTTCTTACTTAGTTTATATCAAACTAAGAATTTGAATGAGACAGTTTGTTTTACAGTCTTACATATTCTATCAACAGGCCTGTGCCATATATTATCCCTTAATTTGTTTTCTAACAGTTTCCATAACATAGGAGAGATCCTAAAATGAGTTAATGAGAATAAGTCAGGGGACCAATCAGCAGCGCTCCTGAAAGGGACAGATTTATTGCAAACAGCAACAGGGTCTGTTTGAAATAGAAATACATAAGGGCCTAATTTATACCTCAAAAGCAGAAAATTTCCATTGTATTTTTAGCAGTTCATTAGGAAAACTGAGATGCTATGCTTTTAAAAATGAAAGAGAATGACTGCTATTGAAACAGAAATCATTATGTCCTGGTTTCAACTGAAATAAATTATTTTATTAACAGATTCATGGGCTGGTTGCGTTCATCAGTCAGATGAATTGAGAACATGAGCTTCTTCTATAATATATGGGTGGTTTTGAAAGTGTGAATGGCCAATGTGAGAAAAAACCACATGGTTATTTAGAGATCTGAAACAAATTTTATTAGTAACTGTGTAAAGAACAACACAGCGAAGCCAGCTAACACAGGAAACTCTTCTTTCTGTTTCCATGTCAATTTGATTTTTTTAACACAGAAATGTGTTAATAACTGTGTAGATCATCTAAATTAGTTTAATTGCAACATATTTGGTTCCAAAATGATAACAAAACCAAAGCAAAAGCTCTCCCCTCACACTTCCCATTTTATTTAATGGAATCATATTTTGCATACTGATTAGCTGATAAAATTATAAGTCTTACTTTTGAACTGAATGTGTTCACTTGCCAAGGTGTTCATAAAGCAGAGACTTAAGCACACACAGGTTCTGATTTTGTATCCTGTTTTATAACAACAGCCGTAACTGAAACTTCAGTTTTTCTGCATGTATTATATAGCTAACCATAAATAAAATTCAGTCCCTATATTGTCACCAAATCTGTCTCTCAACAACTGAATACACATGGAATGATTAAAATAAACCCAAAATCTAACACAAATCAGGAGCTATCAAAGGAACCTAAACTTGCTGCTCTGAGGTACGAACCTATGTCTGCTTAACAATGTTTTAGTTATTGCTGAGCAGTGCTTACACAGCGCCAAGGCCTTTTCTGCTCCTCACACTGCCCCGCCAGTGAGTAGGCATGAGAACTGAGTGATACTTAGCTGTCTACTGGGGTTAAACCATGACAGAGAGCACTGATTTAACTGCACTGAAATACAGGGGATGTTCTAGAGGTTTTGAAGCTGATGCCAAAATCTAAGACCGGTAAAGGGGATAAGTGTCTCATTATAGTCAATTTGATATAGTGTCATTGAAAAGTAATGGAACTGTCTCACAACAAATTTAAGCAAAATTAGTGTAATTACGGTCATTTGATATGAATTTATGAACAACTGATCTCATGTGACTCAATTAACTTTGTATCTTTTGTGACGACTAATTTTACAGAAATAATTGTGTCCTATACTTGGGTTTCTGCAGGGTTGTTTGACCTGATTAAACCGAGGAATATGAATAATACAAAATCAGTATAGCACATGTCAAGGGATTGCCCAAGTCAGAGATACCAACCCGTAACTGTAAAAGGAGAATTTTCTCTCATGGGCAGCTCCAGTGAGTCCTTGGAATGATAAGTTTTTGAAGGAAATCTGAAAATATTGTTGCTTTATTCTTTGGCAATTAAAAATTCCAGGGATTCTTTTAATAATAAAGCAGGCAAGCCTCCAATACAAAGCAATTTCAGCCACTTCGTAATTTGCATCCATTCAGACAACAGTCATACATAAAGCCACATGTTCTCATATTAAGACAATAGGTGACATTTACAGAAGTATTAAAGGCTAAAATACTATCTAGATGCCCAATTCCCTTGGCCAGCACCCCTTTTATAGAGGAACACTGATGATCTGTTCAATCCAAAACATTTTGGTTTTCTTCCTGGTTTGTCTATGGTGAGTACTGTCAGCGATGAGATACTTTGCAGTGCTACCTGTAGACCCGGACCTTTCTAGTGTGGTGTTATGAGCACCATGTGAACAGAATGGAGATTTGTGCTCTAATAACAATTGCCAAAAACAGACTTCTTGTCTCTGTCCCATTATTTATCTGTCAGTAGGAGAAAGCATTTTGGGAACTCAGGTTCTTATTTCAGCTTAAATAGAAATAAAACACATGTGGGTGGGTGTGAAGAACCCGTGATGTGTAAACCGCTTACTAGGAATACACTGATTTATGAGGAAGGGAATACTTTAGTAGCTGTGATTTATTTCCCATTTTAGATATTTATATGTCTGGTGCAGAAGTTAACTGGATATACTCATTAAAAACCTTTGTTTCAAAAGGGCAGCAGCCTAGGGCTGTGTACCTAGTATTTATGGATCCAGTGACTGCACACACAAATCACGTATCTCTGCTGAATCTAGATTTAATCTGTTTAACATTTTTCTAACTTGCATGCTCACTCAGATTCAATCCATGCAAAGGACCTTACGCAGAATGTACTGAAGTACTCTGGATTTGTGGTTGCAGGAACATGTTCACCTATAACAAAATGTAGGGATGTGGACTATGGGGCAACATCCATGATAAAGCGGTGGGATTTCTGGACATTTCAAGGTACATAAGTCTCCTAAAATGATTAGGCGTCATCTGAACTCTGACATCTGTGGGTGCCTGCATTTCTGTTTATGTCTCTCCTGATATGCCATCTTCCTTGGCCAGACTGGTCATGATGGTAATTTTAGAATTTAGAACTCATCCCCAAAACTGACTTTATGATCAACGGGAAGAAATAGAAACTTCCACTCATTCTCAGGTACATGTCTAAAATGAAGCACTTGAGTCATTGTTTAGACATTCCTGTTTCTCTCTGCTAACTCTAAGGGACATCAATAAAAATGAAGGCATAAGCCTTGTAGATGGCTGAAGTTAGCAAGACGCAACCTATGCTGGGTGATGGTTTCCTAGCAAAGCACAGCCAGCATCCAGATACACTGGAGAGCCACGCTCAAAACCCCTCAAAAACCAGGCCCAGGCTGCCTGGTATGTTAAAATACTGGCCTTCTTACAGAGTGTGATTGTAGCTGCTTAGAAAACAGTAGCAGAAAGAAAAGCGTAACTACGGCACCTGTGACAGCTAAGGAGGACCTGCTACGCTGAAAGAGCTCATGGTCTGCTGAGTTTTAAACAGATGAATAATTAGATTTCTCTTCAGCAATGCACCGAACCACACATTTGGCAGTAACATCAGCATTGGCCAATGCACTTTAAGACAATTTGCATGAAGTTAGGTAAGTGGCTTAAGTACTTTGCTTAATCGTGGCCACAGGGCAAGAGACAATTCCCACTTTACATACTCTGCTCCTAATAGCTTTTCTGGTCTCTGTAATGGAGTTCTAATGGCACAAAAGACAATGAAATTAAAAAAAATAATAATAACAAAGCACTTAGGGCTGCAGTATTATCTTCCCATGATGGAATTCCTGTAAAAAGGCAGCTAATCAGTTTATCTACTTCCAGGAAAAAAAGATCTTTTCAGAATGAAAACAAAACTCAACCCCACATTAAAAAACAGATGACAATTTTGTCTAGCCACTATGTAGAAGTACACAAGTAGCTTACAGTTGGACAAAGTAAGGCACTGTCACACCCACTTTTTAAATGGTGGTATAGTTATAGAAGAGATTTTATTAAAAGGCAAGTAAAGCATAAGGAGCTAGTTAAATAGATGAGACTCCTTTGTCTTTTGTCCCATTACCACTAGGTGAAGAAGATACATTGACCTTGATGAAGCCCATCGGCAGATTGCCATTGATTGCAACAGTAACTTGGCATAAAGTTGTATCTCATAAATATTTCTAAGCAAAAAATGACAAGAGGATTAATGACAAACTCAATCAGAGACTGAGTAGATTTCTCTCTGTCTTACTTATTCCACTCAAATACTAGTTTCTGCAATGTATTATTTGTTAGAAAAGAAGGGTAACTTTTAACTAACTGGAAAGGTATATTACTATGTCGATTTTTTTATAAAGCTGTTATTTTTAACCCTCTTGATATTACCATTGGTATTGACATTGAAGGGGTACCATAAACATTAATTTGTAAGTGAGGTCATAAAAGGTGTGCATGAGCTAAACTGGGTTTTCTCTCAGTGGAAGGAACAATGAACACTATTAAAACAAGGCAATGACAACACAAGTAAAACAAAAACATTGCTCTATATGTGATACACTCCAACAAATGTGTGTAAAATAATTTTAAACAAGCCTGAGGACGTTTATTGAAGTGTAAAGGTGACGGTGTTCTTCCCAGTTCTTGCCTTAAATATCCAGTTTCAAATTACTTTCAGTGCTGGATCAATTTTTTTCCAGTGACACAGTAAAGCTGGGCAGCAGCCTCCGTACCTCCAGCAGCTCGTCCTCCCGGGCAGCCAGGTCAGTTGCCGGTCAGTGAAGCTTTTCTTATCTTTCCTTTTCCTGCAGTCCCCTGGGCCTGGGCCCGCTGCACATACTGAGCAAAACTTTGGCCTCATGCCACTATCGGTGAAAGGAAAAGACACATGGTAATCTAGTGAGAGGTTAAATAACCACCAAAGCAAAATCCAGACCCAGGCATTTATTTTTCAAAGCTTTTCATTAGGGCTTATTTTTGTGTTCACCATCCAGAAAATAAATCTTTGGAATAACCAAATCATTATTTCGCTGCTGTAACCAGCCCAGATGGGAGAAGACGTGTATTTGTTCTTCATTTCTCTTTGATGCAACTTGCTCTTCCCTTTAAAAGCCCACCTTAAATAGTTAAGTAACATGAATGACTTGTTAACCCTGTTATGATTGAGCCTCTCATTTGTCACTGCTGCTAGTATCGTATGACAGTGTCCTGTTATAGTTTAACTCGCCTGTGTATGGATAGTTTCATTATCAGTGAGGAATATAAAATCGGTGATCCCAGAAGGTGGTTATATTATTGCACCATGTGTTTACTACCTAATGTACGTTTTTCAGTAAAGCTTTTTTTTTAACAGTACTATCAATCATCTTCATGGCAAAGACATCTTTGTTGTTGGTCCCCCTGTTATAGTTGCACAGGCACCATAGAGCGTGAAATAGATTTTCGAGGTGTTTGGGAGCTCCCGAAGGAGCTATTCTTTCTGCAGTCACTTTATGTCACAACTTAAAACTGTTCAAACTAGAAGCTCCGGTGCTCTGTGTCTCAATGTAAAGCTAACTCATCCCCTTCTACAGTAGCGTAAAGATCTTTCCAGCCTTAAAGAGTCTTGTTTGGGTACAGAAGAACTAAACGATACTCAGTCCCATGCCTTGAATGAACATTTGTTTTGGAAAGTTTATCTGGAGGTTAGGGACTGTTTTGAGGCAGTTTCTAAAAGCTGTTCAGGGGCTTCAGTGCTAGAAATAGTCCAGAGGAAGCCGGATTAATGGGCTGAGCACAGGTGAGACATTCAAAGCCTCAATGTACCAAAAATCATCATCAGAGTTTTTGTTGTGCATAGAGTAATATGCCTGTACAGGTAATCTGGCTTTCAAGTCTTTTAGATTTAATCTTCAATTCTAGTTTATATTTAAAATGTCAGCTGAATTTTACTGGTATGCTGGAAGCATTTAATCTTACCCTTTTATCGCTGAGAACACATTGCTGGTGATTTAGGGCTTAGTTAGCTCCCAAGAATTGCTTTACGTTGCTGAAGATTATTGGCCGTATTCAGTCAGCCTGAATTCCACCTTAGCCCATAAGTCTAGTGTTTCTGACAGCTCCTAATTCAACGCCTTTCATGCCGTGAATTGCTTTGTCCATCTATGTAGGTGTAATGTAGACCTTCAAAATATTCCTCTTTCTTCTTTCAAACCAGAAAGAGAGAGAGAAAAACGTGGTCTGTATAAATAGCTGTTTCTCGTAATCTGTGCATCCACCATGAATAATTGTGTCCGTGTAGTGGTACAGAGGATTCACTTGTAGATCTTCAAAGAAGTTTCTCCAAGGGGACCGAGAGGGTTAAGATAGATGAAAGCAGAAGTAAAAAACAAGGCTTTCTGTTCCAGACCTACAGACTTTACCAAGAAAAAGTGGTAACAGTTAAATTCTCAGAATCTAGTATGGGATGAAATGAGTTTCTGCTAATACAGCTCTCCTAAAGCAAAGTTTCTAGGGAATTGTGGCTCATTATAGCTGAGCAGCAATGTAGAGTTGGTTTAGAAGTTGCTACTCAGGAGAGTTTGTGTGCATGATGGGGACAAAGGCAGTATCAGCTATACTGGATGGCTTTTAGTGTGGTGTGGCTCACAGAGACATTGTCCGTTCCTGGAAACAGAAGCAGAATTTCACAGTGGTATCAAGATACGTGAAAATTAAAAGATTTCGTTTATGTTAGAAAGCATGATATAGGCAGGATTTCAGTTTCCCAGATCATTTGAATAGCACCATGTAAAGTAAATTCAGTTGCAAATAAAATTTATTAGCAGTACTGAAAATCACATGGGCAACCCCTTATTCCTAATTCTCTAAGATTTTTTTAGACGAGCGTGTGTTAGTAGTGAGTTAGGTAGTTAGTGGGTTTTTGTTTGGTGGGGTTTTTTTAAAGAAAATTTCATCTTGTCTGGATAAGTTTGGAAAAAAAATAGAGGCAGGCTGTTAGATGTCAGATGAGGAGAAGCAGAAGGTGGCTGAGTCATCTACCAGAGTTTGTCCTTAGATAACCTCCAAAACACTTCTAGTTTTCTAAGGAAAGGACCAAGAAGATGTGATTGCTCAGGCAGAGGAAGGTATTTTAAATCCCAAACAAAATATTCCAGAACTTCTATGAAAAAGTCTGAAAAATTAAAATAGGATATTTTAATTAAAAAATGTCTTTGTTCACTTATGATCCGGTTGTAAAATTAGATGTATTCTGGCAAAACTTCACTCAAGGGGAGAATGTCACCATTACAAGAGCTTTTCCACCGCTCTTTTTTTCCCTTAATTTCTTAGTAGGAAATAATACCCCTGGAAATATATGAATTGGCACATGAAATTGCAGTATGGGATAGGGAACACAGCAAGTTGTGCGGTGTAGGAGACTCATGTTCAGAAATGACACTGAAAGCTTCAGAACCTTGCTTGGAAGGACGTAGCATGGCATAGGCAGTGGACCATAGACTTGGACCTTCTCTGGGTGTGTGGTTGACCATCCTTCCACCTTCTTCCCATGACCTGGTTCAGTTGCCAAGGGAAACCGGGTGGAACTGGAGCTATGTAACTTCTTTGGGCTTCCTTCTTTCCCAAGCCAGCTAGAGTACACTATAGGAAGAAGGGCAGCAAATTATGTTTGTCTTACTTCATGGGAAATAGTCTGAGTGAACGTGTGCTAGACTGAACACTCCTGGCTAATCTCTTATGAACTATGGAGGATGATAGAAAAGACAGGGTTTTGACTCAAGAACATAGCAGATCACTGAGAAAATACACTTTAGCAGGTACTTGGAAAGAAATAAGGATTTTATGGTAAATGTGTCTGCTTCTGCTTCTTTTTAGTGGCCAGATTACAGAACTTTGTTTTCTGTTAACTACATTCAGTGTAAGTGCCTAATTGAAGACCTGGCACTGTAACAAATCTGAGAAGCTGAGAAGAATGCACATTTCTTTCTTTTATATCTAGTGAAGGAAGAAACAAAAAGGCAAAGACAAAAGTGTAAAAAATGTGGGGGAACATAAAACAAGTTTTAACTAATAATAGATTCTGGTTTCTAAATCTACGAAGGGAGAAGAATTTGATTCAACAGGTACGTCTGGATGTGCAACTTTATTATACCAGCATGTTTTAAACCAAAATGAATTGATCCAGAACTCAAGGTTTCCAGAGTTAAATATCACTTTTATAAGGATATTAATTTGTCCAGTAAGCAGAAGTAATGACTGATTTAGAGCCTGGGAGCCATGTCCGTTGCCAAAGCACTGTGGATAGGACTTGCATGTAAAAGATATTTTTCATAGGCACTATTTCCAGTGTCGGTGATCTCCTTTCACTTTGAATTCCCCTGTTTGTCACTGATCAAGCAAAGTGTAATTCAGAAGTCAACATGTACAGTAAAAAGGGATCTAATTAATGAAGAGATGGCAAAAGGAACTACCGGGACTGTACATGCTTAAATAAGTAACTTCTAGTGTACGCTTAATGCTGAGCTGTGTACCAAAGGATTCTTAATGCCTGCTTCTGTCCAAGTATGAGTAATTTCAACCACAGTATACCAAGGGCCTACTCTTTTCCTGTGAATTACAGGGTGCAATATAACATGCTATTCCCTCTTGCTGTCTGCATGCAATTACCTTTAATTGTTTGGGATCACTGAAGTAATAAATTTAATGTGAATCACAGTTGCTCGTTTGTTATACTGCAGTGGGATAAACTAGCCCAAATGAAGACCTCTTTTTTTTCTGGACAGGCAACGAAAGCACAGACTTAAAATCCACTGAGGCTGGAAGGAGGCTGTCCATTGATTCCAGCATGCACCGAATTAAAAAACCTGTGGAAGTTATGCACTCAACTTGGGAGCTTTTGCAAATCTCACTGAGCATCTGCCTGCATCTTTAAATGTCAGGTACTATTGTAAATGTGGTCGTCAGTGAACTCCCCAAGATAACATGAGAAAGATATAGGGTACCAAATCTCAGCTCCCTTGTATTGCAGGCTAGTGCTTTAACAACCTCTTCTCCTTTAATACATACAGATTTGCAGTATGTATGTAGTCATATAGCCAGGAATTTAAAATAATTTTTTAAAAACTTGATTTAAGCAGTCCTCACTGTTGCCAGACATGAGGTATGTTAGAGTTTTTTGGTGATCAAAGCATCATGATATCATGTAATTTTTCAGACACGGAAGGTTTGCATTGCCTTGGTAACAGGTAGCTCTAGATAGCTTTCAGCCAATTAAATGAATTCTTAATTTTCAGTTGGTTTCCAATGTTGGATTACTGCTGATAACATGATTTAAAATCTGCTTCATGACTACACAGCTGAATGTGAAAATAGTCGATATCACTTAAAATAAGACTGCAAAAGGACACCCTATGTATGCCTCTGATTAAATAATTTGAGACAATTTTCCCTTTGGTTGTAATCAGCACAATATGAAATCTTTTGCTGGGTGGTGAGAAGGAAAGAGATGCTGCTGAATATTCTGTAGAAAAGCTTTACGTGCTATGTTTGGAATGCAAGTTTGTTTGGGGATATATTAGGAAGGATCTTGCTCATGTTTTCTTTTTGAATTTCAGCAGCAAAAGAAAATGCTATACCTGCTAGATCTGCATAACTCTGTGGGAAAGAAGAAATAGCCAGTAGCTAACAAGCAACAAAAGAGCAAACACGAGGCTGGCTAGTGTGTCCCCAGTCGGCTTTGCAGTGTCTAAATGATCCTGAGCATCCAGGCAACGAACATACCCAGAAGCCTTCGGTAATAGATAAGGGAACAAACAAGCTGTGCGCTCAGCTCTGGAGATTAATGAACAGATATAGTGGCGGTTCTGCTGTGAACAGGAGATGTGTGCTCCATGTACAGGTGCGGGGCTGTGGAAGTTGCGTTGTTGTAAACTAACCTTGGCTAGCTAATTTACTTAAATTGTTTCCCTACTGTCATACTCTTGTCAGTGGAGTGCTGTATGTCAGTCCCATCGAGCCCCTTTCTACCTGAAATGATCCGCTGCGGGGAGCTCTGGAAGTGTTCAAGGCCAGGTTGGATGGGGCTTTGAGCAACCTGGCTAGTGGGAGGTGTCCCTGCCCAGGGCAGGGGGGTTGGAACTAGATGATCTTTTAAGGTCTCTTCCAACCCAAACCATTCTATGATTCTAAATGTGCACAGCCCCTCACGGTAAGATGTCGTGGGTAACCAGGGGTGCTAGGAAAGCAGTGGGCATACAAACCATGCATGGGAATGCAGTAGTCCACACTGTCTGTTCCAGAAGGACGGTTGCCCCAACTAGTAACGCTGAGAAGAAAGAAACAACAATAAAGTTTGCCTAAAATGACCATTTTCAGGATTAAACAGGACACCTGAGACATTTTTGAGAAAAGGAGGCAGGCTGCATTGTAATAGAAACATGAACGTTTGTAACAAGGGGATCAGACCTTGGTGTGAGAAGTGGTATCAGAACACCAGTCAAATCAAAATCATGTTTGTCATTGCCAGAAGTCTCCCCAGCAACACCGTGACTTGTGTCTGCACCTGATGGAGCACTCCCCGTGTCAGAGGCTGTGAGTGGCCTGCACCCAGCTACCAGACTGATGGTTTGGGGTGCAGCAGGTAGAGACCCGCACTTGGAGTATGCATATGTGGCCTTGTGGGATGTTTTCTTACTGGAGTGAGGATGAGTGGGTTGTAGGGAACAATTTGGGCATGTGTAATGCTTGGGCACCCACACTCACAGAAAAGTGCATGGGTACCCATCACCATACGTCTCGTGAGGGAGGCTGGGGACTGCCATGAGTGCTTAACTCTGTGCATACGTGTGAGGGGAGGACATGAGGTTTTATAACTTTCTGAGATTAATTCTAGGAGGTTGTTTATAAAATTTAAGGTATTTACTGACATCGATGAAGTGTCCAGTATTGGGGTTTATCTGTTGTACTGCTAGTACTGATCTTGAATGTATAGATTACTCACTGCTGATTATTTTTGTGTTATCAATAAGTAAAAATTGTTTCATCAAATCATGTGAGTGGAACAGTTTTTTCCCTGTGACAACTCACCTTGTAAATATGAAGATACACAAATAAAAAATAAATTAAAATAGAAAGTAGAAATTGGTAAGATACATACAAGCTGAATTCCATGGAAAACACCACTAACACCATGCAGTTAGCAAAATTGCACAAGAACAAGGGGAAAAAAGCAAGGAGGAAACCAGGGCATTCTGTAAAACGATGCTGGAAAATCACAATCTTATTTCATACTTACAACAAGCATAAACGGATAATACATTAAAGTCCAGTCCTAGACTTGGAACACAGATCTCTCACCCTTGCCCACAAAAATATCTGAATGATTAATTAGTGAAACAAGATAAAACAGAACAGATTCCTAGCTTTAAATGAGTAACTTCTGTTTGAATAAGACTATAGACCCCACACTATAAATTCTGTACAATCTGGTTTGCACAACTTTACAACTTACGTGTACCTTCAAAATATTTCCTTGGCATTCAAAGAATTTTCTCAGATTTGTTTTAAAAATAATTCTGGTTCCTCTCTGATAAAGTAATTAGAGAAAACTTAAATTGTGTTAGATCTATCTCAGATTAAATTATCTCAGCTCCTTAATAAGTTAATTATTTATGTACTGTACATTGTAAATTAATTAAATTAGAAGGCAGTGTATGAGAGAACTTACTACCTTTTTTCTGAAGTGTGGTTTTGGATATACTGTAACTATTTTATTGTGTTAAGAACAATAAAATATACATTGTTTTCTTTAAAAAATGCTTCGTGAGCTGAAGTACTTGAAATGGTCATAAAACACGAAGGATTAAGAGCAGTAAGGCTTCTACCTCTATTCACATGAGATCTTATTTCCTAGCACAGAGATGCACCTTGTATCACCAATATTGCTTAAATATTGGCCTCAGGAAGCTCTATTGCTCTTTATGATTCAGAATTAATTGCCTTAGATCCAGGGGCCGGACTTTGAGAGATATTTAGGTACTAGAGTTGGATTCACATCTAGTGGGATTCATAAAAGTGCTTAATTGTTTTACTTTCCTAAGTTTTCTGCTTATTCTTTAAAAATCCTAATGGATACCTCTCTGCAGCCTTAATGATGTAGATATTAATAAGTATATTAGAAAGTTTAAGTACTTTTTCTGCGATGTATATCCACGGTTTAACTTCAGTTGGCCCTATTCAATTATGCATGCTATAGACTTCTACAAAACATTAAAGGAAGAAATATTTTGGATAACCAATGTCCTAGAATAGGAAGGAATAATTCATTACTTAAATTGTCTTAAAATAGACAAATCCATAACATGGCAATCATATTTTTGTTTTTTTAATTTATACACTTTTACTCACAACTCAGAAATATGTACATGCTGCTGTCCCAATTTGACAAAGCACTTAAGCACATGTTTAACCTTCAGGGAGCTCTTTGAGATTCAAGTGCATGCATTAATAATTGGATTAGAGGATAATGCCTTTAGAAGTAAACTTAAAGCATAATCAGCTGAATCAGGAACTAAAGCCAGACCAACTTTTAATGACTAGATAGCAGCTTTACTATCCTAAATCTTTCCCAAGGGCTGCCCCTGTAAAGTTGCTCATGACAAAAACACCTTAACATCTCTGTGGTGGGCCGCTGAAATACTTCCAAGGGACTTTGAGCATATCTACATCAAAGTTGGGATGACACATCCTTGACTTTATCATTTACCTCTTATGACATACCTGGCAAAGTTCTTATAGCTTGTGTCTTCCCTTCAACTTGTTGGCAATACTCAGACAAACGACCCAGCCTGGGACACTGCCTGAGATGCACTGTATGTTTAGACTGATAAGAAAGGCTTGAGCAGAAGGAAAGATAAGCCTAGGGGACCTTGGTGTTCCCTACAGGCTGTTTTATCCTCAAATCTGGCAAGCCACAAGCACTATCTACTTCTTTGGAGTGTATGACAGAGGAGGAGTCTCCTTAGTCCTCAAGGAGACTGCCAGAACTGGGCTTACTGGCAATTCGTGCCATCATCTCCCTGATGAGCAACCTCTTTCTTAGAGGATTTATACATAGGTCAGGCCTGGAATAAATACTGCTCAAAAGCGCTCAGTACCAGCTGGCTAGAACAAGTTCCTTTCTGGGCTTTTGTGTCCTTTTGTATCCTTTTGTGCCCTTTTGTGTTTGAAGAGGGGTAAAGGGATGGACCTCGAAAGGACTTTCCCCAAGACAGTGAAAGAGAGGACAAGGCAACTGCTACACAGATTACCCATATGATTTGGCCAGCTGCATGGGAACAAGGTGCCAAGTGGGAGAGCAAGGGCAAAGCCGATGGATCCCAAGGGAGCTCGAGCTTGCGAGTGAGGCATCGGGGCTGAATCAGATGCTTTTCTAGCACACTGGGCTTGCTCCTGAGGCAGGACAGAAGTGAGAGGTGACTTGAGGGCATTGATGGAGAAGCCGTGAGAGCCTAGACTGCTTACAGCCATCTTGCATTTCATCTCATCTAATTTTCCACGTGTGTTTATGGTAACAAATTAGCAAAGAATCTGCATGGACAAGACCTGCTGGAAGGGACTACACTTCTGGGATGCAACTTGCCAGGACTTATGTCTTGTCATCAGCAATAAAATGACACCTGGAGAGTGCAGCACCTCAGAAATGGTCCTTTGCTTTTCACAGGTGAATAGGAAAAATTTGCAGACTTTCAGTCTTTACACAGTAACTCATTTAGCATTTATTGACACTGTCACTTTAGACCTGTTGTCAGTCACAAGTTGAGGTCTATAGGGATTAATTCTGTATAGAAGAAGTAGCATCTAGAGGAGTCAAGTGTTGCGTGCAGCTCTGCAGTTTTACAAAGACATGCAGTCCTGCATCCTGCTGTGTTCAGACAAAACAAAACTGTTTACATGCTTACACTTTCAAGGCTTTGCCAACAATTTGGTTCAAAAAGCTTTCCCTCTCTTATTTTGCTTGTTGTGAGTGCAGTCCAGGCTTTCTTTTTGCCTCGCTGCTGTCTCCGTTAACTCTCGCACTGACTGGTGCATACAGGGAAATCTCTCTACTCATAAATACCCTTCATGGGTCTCTATATTGGATTTTGGCTGTTATTGTGTCAGCTCATTAGAGCAGGCTCAGCCCCCTATGAAAAGTTTTATGGTAGAAGCAAAGTGGATTTCAAAAGGAGGAAAGCAAGCAGGAGGGTTAGGAGAAGGAAGGGGATGGTCTGACACCTACAGCCACCCTACACTGATGCTTATTTATCCTATTTTGAACTGCCTCTGAAGCCGCTTGGTTCTAGAAAAGGAACTTTATTTTTTTCTTGTAGCAGTCAAAAGCAAAATTGGCTGTTCGGCTTACCACTTACAGTGCTGTTTGTCTCAAACTGTAAAGCTACCTCATATTCTATAAACACATTTCTTAGTCTTTGTTTTTTTCTTTTCCTCTCATCTCTGTTAATCAACTGCTCCTTATGTAACACAGACTGTAATGAAAATACACGACACAGGCTGCTGCGAGCCACAGATCATGAACCCTTTGGACCACTCATCTTGCACTTGCCAGTCAAGAAGCATTTTGCTTGAATAATGCGTATTGTGTTCGTTCTCCCTTCAATTAGAGTAGCCAGGTAAGGTAATTGGGCACCTAGCAAATGTGGCAGCTGCAGGCAGTAATCATAGCTCCAGCACCTGCTCCCATGGCAACTGATGTGTTTACATTCACAGAAGTACACAACATTTTCTTCCTTCTACACAGTAGAGAAAAGAAAGGTTTTAGAGCTACAACGAAATAGAGGGATTTACAAGGATAAATGTTTAAGCAGGTGGTTGGGAGAAACAGTGTTTTGTTCTTTGTAGTGAAAACTTAGAGGATAATGGGTTGTTATCAGACAACAATTTCGTAGCGTGCAGTAGGCAGCCCTCAGAAGCAGATCTCACCCCCTTTAAACTGAACTGCCCAAGAGAAAGAGGAGGCGGGAGGGATTACAGAAGCTAGTGATCAACACTGTTTCTGCAGATGTGGCACCAGTGCGGCTTCAGAGGCACCATGTTTATAGAACGCATTGCAATGGGTGTTTTTTTTAAGATGTTACAAAGTATTCCTTCAAAGATACCCCAGAACAAAATGTCATCAAGACCAGCTTTGCCTGAGAGGTTGCATTAGGGTTGAGATATGTCTGCTGCATCTACTCGTGTGTTGGCAGGTGGCAGAGAGTGGGATGGACGGAAGTTTCGTGCCTGAGCTCTGTGTGTACAGGGAAATTATAGGACCTTTTGCCTTTCCTCGACTTTCCAAGAACTTGGCATCCTCTGCTTGTCCTGGGGTAGATCCAAGGCAGCTTTTTCCTACTCACACATACTCTAAATTTAAACAGAAGAGTGACGTGACCATGCTGGGAACTTACGGCAGAAGTATGTCTGATCATGTGGGTGGGTTAGGAAAAACAAGTACAAAACAAGCACGGCTGAAATTGCAGAAAAACGGCTTAAATGTAGCAGAGTTGACCTTGCTTAAATTCTCAGGTGGAAAATGTGGCCATAAGAAAGCCTTAAACTCAAGAGAGAGTTCTGTCGCTCTGAATGAGCGTCTCATGAAAACATAAATAAGCATTAAGAAATACCAGTCCTGTATTTATCAGACTTCTCTTCATTGTGGAAGATGTTGATCCTGATGAACGCTTGTTCCTCTGGACTGTGGCATTTGGTTGACTCAGAACAGATCCCACTCATTAGAGCAACACACCTTGAACAAATAATTTATAAACACTTCCTCATCCACAAATGTTTGGCCTGACGAAATAAGCAGTTAAGACACTTCTGACGTTCTGTAGTGAGCTGTGAATCCTCAAAGGAAAAATTGAAACAGCACAGCTTAAGTTGAATACATCTTCTCCTCATTACAATGCACTGCTCAAGCTTGGAGAATCATGCATTTGACAGTTGGACTAAATTTGTCAGTTCTGAAGCAGGACAGCTGACTGAAGTAAAGCTCGTGGTCTGTTTATGGCTCTAGGTTACCCCAAAGTTATAAAAGATGCAGATCTAGGATTTCAAAATTCGGCATCCTCACCTGATAAAAGAGGAAGAAATGATATGTCCTCTCCATCTCTCCACCTGGTAGCAGGATTATGAGGGAAGATGCTAAAATATCTCGGTTTATGACTGTGATTTATGATATAGGCCCTGGTATTGCAATGAGATCCTCTTTATGCATATGCAAATTCACTTATGCCAGTGGATCGGTGTGGGGGCATTGAGCTCTGTCTACAGAGATTTCATTGCCAGACTGTGCTTTAAATTTTCTGATGTGTTTCTTCAGATAAAAAGTTTCATTATGACCAAACAGATGGAGTACTTCAATAGGATTAAGCACATTAGGGTTTTACTCTACAGAAATTACCCCTGGTTCTGCCACTGGTTTTCTAGGTGAGCTAGTGCATGCTTTTTTGCTTCTCTGTGTCTTTCTCAGTTTCCCCATGTGTGAAATGCTACTAGCCTAGTTAGTAGTGTTTAAGAAAACTATGTGCACTGTAGAAGTGTTTGACTTTTTGCCCAAATCATCTGCAATTTTGAGATTATCATGATAAAAACTGAGCTCATTTTTAGATTTCATTTAAGCTATCAAAGGTGCTCTGCTGCAACCCTTTAGAAGAGCTGTGACAGCCTTGGCTTAGTGATTGCTCATAAAACGTCAGTTAAATGGAAGTAACATTAAATGAAAATTTTAGATGTGGTACTCCATGTAAAGGTAATAGAAGAAGTTAATATCTCTATCAAAAGACTTCCTTTATAATTTAATCACTTTGTAGAAAGATTATTCTGGTGCAGTTTTTCTAAAAGGAACATTCACTGTGAGCAGATCCAGTTATTTCTGCTACCCTGTTTCAATGCAGTCTCAGTGGGAATAATGTCACTGCACAAAAAGTTATGAAAGTGTTTTATGTTATGAAGGGGGTCTGAATCTGTTGCCTTACTTAGGCAAAGACAAGATGGGCCAAAAATATTTTCTTATTATTCCCTGATACATGGTAGACATTAGAGCAATCTGAAAAAAGGCCCTGCAAACTACATTCTAACAGAATAGTTTGCTCCATCAAAATGTAAGTATTTTGCAGATGGTATGGCTTTACCAGTTTCATTTTGGAACAGAAAAATTGTGATAATTTTAAAAAGTCTTCCAATGTTTTCTAGATAGAATTTGTGTATAATTTCCTTATAAGTTATTTTCCAAAGAAAAGTATTCTAAAGAAAATAATCAAAGTTTAAAAAGTTGCTTGGAACAAGCAATGGAACAAGTTGCTTGACAATGCATTTTCTTGTTTTGTATTTCAGTTTTGAATCAATAGTATGTCACATTTCAAAATGTTCTGTGAAAAAAACCTTCTGCCCAAATGATTTTTGGCTTATTCTTCAATTTTTTGGCCACTTAAGGTAGTGTAGTACAGGCTGCAGAAAGAAAGGATAGTGGAACCATTGTTTTTTTTTGGTATCCATTTAGAGATGATTTTTATATAAGCTACCAAAATCTGAGAAAATTTTTTGGAAGCAATCAGTCCTATAAGTGGTATGAGAAGATAATCTTTATGTACCTGTATTTGAGGAAACAGTCTCTGCCAGACCAGAGGTGCAAGCTACTGCTGAAGCATGTTGAACAACATACACTGAAGCTTCCACAAGATGATCAAATGAAGCATGAAGCAGATCAGTGACAAAAATTTTTTCTAGCGCAGCTCTTGTACCAGAAGATAAATTCATTGTCATTCAAGTCAATCCATTGAAATTCACACTGCATTTTTGTGACTTTTCAGGATCTCCTTTTTCATGATATGTATAATCTGTAAATCTGTGTCAACATAGAGCAACACTGTGGGAGGGGTACCCCAGAAGAAAAATCAAAAGCATAAACCCAGTAACACTTGCACAAGTGTCTTGCCAACTGTATGAACCCAGTCTTTTTCCTTCCAGCCTGAGTTCATTTACTCTAACCATATTGAATCAAACAGGACATTTGTTTCATTCACGAGTCAGATTACCAGTACAGACTGTTCCGCGATTGATGCATACCTAATCATGTCGTAATTGAATCATGCATCAATATCCTGTGATACCAGTGCTCACTATAATCCCGGTCAACATCATTCTAATCATTTAAGTGACAGAAGTTTAGCTACTAAGAAAGCAGTACAATTTCACTATTGTGATTCTGCTCAATGTTCTCATGGACAAGTTTGCGATTTAAACGGATCAGGGAAGGGGCAGAAGCTCTGACCCTGGCCAGCACTTGGGTGAGGGCACCAGCCTGTAGCCCCAGCCTACCCGTGGGGCCAGCAGCTGGGGAAGGCGGCGGGCCCAGCTGAACCCTCCTTCCTGCAGAGAGCACCCTTGGATGCAGAAATCCGGTCCCGGCCCCAGTGTGCTCAGGAAGGTGAAAGGATGGGTTTATTTAAGGTAAAGAGGAAAAAAAAATAAAAACAAAATCATTCTTTCCCCTTCCTGCAGAAGCTACAGCCTGAGCATTTATTTATGCTTGTGTGAGATTCAAAAGGTCTTATCAATAGTTTAGCAATATTACTGTAGGCAGGCTAATGGGATCCAAGTTTAATTAAGGACTGTATTTAATTTGGTTTGTTTATTGCCACTTCAAAGAAAACCAAACAAAAAAACCTAAACCAGCCATCCGTCAAACATGTGCCTATTGAAAGTGGCATTTGCCCTACGTCTGGCAAAGACAAAGGACTTTGCAATCCCGAACTGTGGCTTTCTGAGTCGCTGCTAGAAATGACCTTTCCAAAGCCTTGTATCTCTGTTGCATCCTGAAGTTTTCTTCCTTTTCTTGAAAGGTTGTTCCACCTCAGGATAAATCAGTGTACATCTCCGCTATGGTCATAAACCTGTGGGCCTATTTCATGGCTCCCCTTTTGACCTTTTCCTGTAAGGTTGCACTGGAACTGTGTACGGTAAGACCTCCATAGGGCTCAGGAGACCAGAAGTGAGTGGAAGATGTTTAGAAAAACACGGAGAGATGGCCATGGGATAGCAGCTGTGTTGGGTGGTTTTGTCTCTGTTGATGGGACTCAGCAAACCCCAGGATGCAGCTGGTTGCTCTGCCATAGCCCCAGCGTACACTTCCTGGGGACCTCCAGCTGCAACAACCCCTCAGGGCACCACTAGTGAAGTCTTTCTGTCACTCGTCCAGTGATTGGGAATTTGTTACTGGGAATCTAGTCTTTGTCATGGTTCCGAACCATGAGGTAAGGCAGTAGTGTCACAGCTCATAACTTTCCCAGTAGGTACTCCAAACTGGTGGGTGGAGGAGAAGAAGGAGGGATGACTGCACAGCCACAAAGGGTGATTGTGCTCAGTTGCAGTTGAGTGACAGGACATGCAAGTGCACTGTGAGCATCCAGCTTTGAGGAGCCCCATCAGTCAGCAGATTTGGACCTTAGCCATGGAGTCAGGCTGCTGGCTCCTGAGGGCTAGGACACAAACCTGCATATTTTCCTGCCTTTTGCTGTGCAGGGGGCTCAGACAGCTTCTTACTCATCAACACGTATCTTGGCCTTTGGTTATGATGGTGCATGTAGCAAGGGTGCAGCATGAGTACCCTTTCTGGTGGGGTGGTTAGGTCACAAGAAGCTGGGCATGCTCTACTGACGAGTTCCCAAAGAAACTTGTCATATACTGGGCTGCAGAATGTTGGAATAAGGGTTTGAGGTGCACCTTCCATTATACTTCTTTATGGAGTATCTGCTAGTGGAGCTGGGTCACTGGTGCTCACCCCAGCGAGGACATGACCTCATCTGGAGCCATCAGGGGCATGCTGGCCAAATGCAGTAATGGTTCTAGGAGATGGTGGTGTTGCTGTAGGTGTAGCAAGTAGTATTAGCTTACTTTCAGCTGTTTTAGAGAAATGTTGTGAACGTATGTACACCCTCTCTTGGCGTCTGCAGCAGGTTAAGTGCACATATCTGCAAGGGGAATTCAAACTACTGTCTCCATAAAGAATCAACAAATGTTTTCTGCAGAGAAGTCCTACTCACAGTCCCATATACAATATTCCTAAACTCATGGGTATCCTCTGCAGCTCAGTTAATATTTGGAACCTGCTTTCTGAGAGAAAGTCACTCCACAGGGTAGAGTCAATGTCACTGTCATGCACAGGGGGACCAGTAAGAGCAACTGAGGTTAATTAAGCACCCAAGCACTATAGTCTCTGCTTCAGACTGCATGGTAGAATGATTAAAAAGAGACTGAGATACTGTCTGGAGCACAGAAAGGGAACATCCAGAGGAGCTAAAAATCTCCAGAAATGTGGCAAAAAATCTGTAGGCCATAGGTGCTAGGATGAAGTTTCATTTCTAACAACAGAATAATGAATGACTTTCAGTCAGCTTGGATCAGCGGAGGACAGAATTTTTAATACAGGCATTTGAGGAATTCTAAACTTTCTACTAAAAAGTAACATGTATGAGGTACAGAAAAGAGAGTGTGGCTGAATAAGAATTTCTGACTGATCTAAGGCAGAAAATGTCTGATGGAGTTAGCAGACATCAAAACCAAAACCAACCAGGCTTTCAGAAAACCCTATACTTACACCTAACAAAGCAAAATCAGAGTCCAGAAAAAACAGCAGACAGAACAACAAACAGTGCAGCACAAATGTAAGAAGAAAACTGACAGAAACCACTTTCATATGGTGGAGCAGAAATAAATTAATCACTTTCCAAGACTATACAAATGTCATCATGCAGTGTTCAGTGTCAAGATGGTAATTTTTCTTGAAATTACAACCCCCCGTGCTCTTAAGGGACCTTTCCGGGAAACACCATTTCCTTTAGTATTTCTTATATATTTATCTTAAATGTATCATTTTATTATCCTCAATGTACAATTCAGTTATAAAACATCAATTTACTTCACTGTATGTTTCTTTAAATAAAACTGTTCATAAAATCTTTATCGTATGCAAGCGTAATAAATTTTAATTTAAAATTCTGCCTAAACAGTATCAGCATTTACCAAGTTTCTGCAACTTACCCAAGCCTATTACATTACAAATGGTATTCTTTCAACTGCTGTTGTTGAGCTGGGATCAGACATAACCAAAGTCACACTTGTTAAGAAATTGAAAGAATCAGGATTTTAAAATAGCATGAGACTATTTCCTAATACACAGTTCATCTGACACTATATATTCTTCCTCATACAAACAGTCCGTATCCAGCTTTTTATCTTATTTCAACCTTTTAATCATACATTCCTGAATAATCAACATATCTTTTGAGACACTGAAAGTTAAGAACTTAGTGAAATTTCAGGTTAAAGGGTTTTCACATGTTCAAATCAAAATGTTATATCATTTAAGAGGTAATGTGTACTAGATAATTAAGGGGTTTTTTTCTGCTTAGGCGGATATGTGTTTTCTGTAAAAATTAGATTTTTGATCAGACAGCAGCCCTTCAGTGAATGCATTGTCATAAGCCGCAGCACACACAAAACGTTTGTTTTCATTTTCTAGCTACTTAAATATATCCTCATAGATTCCAATGTATTCGGTTACTCAAAACATTTTTGCCTTCGTCATCATCACTGTCCTTAAAGAATCTAAAAATTACAGCTGAAGAATCCTCACCGTATGAATAAAAGTAACCTCCAGCAACTGGAGAGCGCTTTAAAATACTTACAATGTTGGGGAAAAGAGATAAACCACTTGTAAGGGTGTGTCTCCATGTTCCACATATTAATGCTGACAGAAAACAGTATTTCTGGTCATTCTGAACTTCTTGTAGCAAATAAGGAAAAATGATTGCAGATTTCTAAATACAGTCTTCAAGATACAGTGGAAATTCAGCTATGGTTCACTTTGCTTATGTAGCATATCAGACTGGCAATTAACAGGAAGAAAATATTAATTTGCTCTTTCTTTAAATCACATGGGTGTTTTTTAAATTTAACATTTACATTATTAGCTGTAAATGATGCTAGATTGTTGATTTTCAAACCATTTGCAGTTTTTTCACTTTCGGACAGCCCTAATGCAGATTAACTCTCATTTTACAGATAATCAAGCAGATAATGGATTTTTCTACTTTCAAATGTATAGTTACAAAAAAAATAATTCTTTGGAACATTTTGAAATATTTATGCTTTGAATCATTAGAAAGCACAAGAAAGCCTTTTTCTACCCAAGCTTTTTTTTTTTTTTTTTTAATTGTAACAGGAGCTAGTGTATTATTGGAAAAACATGAAGGTTTTGTCTTACTGGAATGTATCATCTCAGCTGAGGGTGAATTTCAGAAAACAGAACAATTTAATTTGCTGTCAAATTGTCCTATATGAAGGATTATATACTATTTTTTTTTCTTCTATAGCAGCCAATGTATTTTCCATATTTTGAGTTATTCACAAAAGAAAGTCTTAAGATTTTCATTCCTAGAAGTAATGTTAACATTATTTTATGAGGTGCTCTTCTTGCAACCTAACATTTGACAACCACAAGGATTGCAAAATTTTCTCTGAATACAATATAATCTTATGATAAAACTAATGCTAACTTTGGTGCTGTGGCCAAAATCACTTCTCCATTTGCTCCACAATGCTTTGATTTTTAGGAAAGGGTCTTGACTTCCTGACTAAATATTAACATTGTGATTACTTTCATATTCATGATCCATATAATAAAATTTAACTAGTACACCAGGGCCTGCCTGGGGGAATAACAGGAACTACCCAAAATTCTGCCTGACGGGCACTGGGAACAAACTTAATTATGAAGGTGGTTCAGAATTCAGTAAATCACCTAGTTTTATGTTGGTCCATTGCCACCACCAAGTTAATTGTCCCATCTATGTAAGTGACTATTTGGGAGTTCCTAGACCACCCAGGGAAAAATGAAGCACGTGCCCTGGACATACACAGAGGTGATACCTGGTGACACCACAATTATATAAACGGAGCAGACCTGACTGTCATAATTGTAGCTCACTTCTCACTGGAGTCACATAGCTCTTGCCACAAAGTCACTGCTAGATTCCTGCCTAGGGGAGGAAAAGAAATTTCCAAAGCCTGTTCTCTTCTTGAAGTGTATGGTAACTCTTGCTGGCATTAGTGGGAGGTAGTAGAAAACACATCTGCCTAAAGATGTCTTTACTCAAATCATGGGGATAGCTCACACTGTCAAGAAGGGGACTGTGCCCTGCCTGAGGTCAGAGTGGCTGTGGAAATCTTACTACAGGCTATTAGTAGACATGGGGATGTCACTTAAACTAGAGTAAACCAAAACTGGGTGGCTTAAGAAAGCGGTTGTTTTTGCAGAGAAGGCAGGGACTGATTAGCTTTGGCACTGATTACCTTCCCTGTGGTTAAAAATAATCCCTAAATGGAAGGGCATATGGATGTGGGAAATGTAGGACCCTATCTTGCGTTTGCTGCTACTGTATCTGTCGAAAGGGTGTGGAAAATTATTGGTCAGCCATCCTGAATTTACTTATCATTAGAAGGGTAAAATTGAGAAGAAGCATCACTGTTTCTCAAACAATAGCAGAATATTTGTACTCTTCTATGAGCTAAATGAGAATGGGTGAGAGACCTTCACGATGATTTGAACTGATCACTGTTAACCTTGTGCTTCCTCAGCAGTTTGCTGTCCCTTTTTCTCCAGGCTCTTCTTTGTTGACTTTCATGGACAGGAATCAGCTTTCATGTGTTCTCAGTCTTGTGAGGCCTGAGCAGGGCTGTAAGTACAGACGACAAACACAGACAATAAAAAAAGTATACTGAAAAGTGCCCCATCTCTGAACTGTCTTAATAGTTCACCAGTTCTCTAAATGAATACAAAGCAAACACAAAATGAACACATTTAAAAAGAAGGTCAGGAGCTCCCCAATGCCCACGAGGTGTTAGTGAGAAGATCAAGCCAGGCTCCTTGCGGTGATGCACAGTGGGAGAACAGAGGAAGCAGGGAGGCTCTGACTAGATATAAGGTAAATTTTTTCACTATGAGGATAGTTAACCACAGGAAAAAGTTGTCAAGGGAGCTTGTGATATCCCTGTCCTTGAAGGCTTTCAAGATACCACTGCACAACTGTAGTTGATGGGTATGCCCTAAATCGAATGGTGATTTCTGCTGAAAATCGTTTGTACTTTAGCTTCGCTTTTTTTGCATTTCCTCTCCACATTTTGTGTTCTTGTTCCAGTTTTTGGTAGGAAACCCCAGCCTGGTTGCATTGCTATTACAGAGCTGGATTTTGTCTTGTGTTTATAAGAAAACTCCACGATATATGCACAATCACAGCCAGATTTATCAGAAATATGAACAAATCTGTCACGAAATCTACACCTTCCTGGATTGCTTTTTAATGCCTTGAGAAATACTTTCCATTGTAACAAGATGAAAGCACTATGTGAGGGATTGTGTCTTCATGTGCAATCCCAGTGAAAAGGCTTAAGTCTTCTTGTGATTGTCAGAGTGGAAGCACTGGGGCTGTCCAGAGCTTGTATAACACTTAAAAATGCTATTGTTGCTCTACTTTACATTAGAAAATTGTCCCTGTTACTGGTGCCATGAACAAGATGGGGCATAAAAGTAGCTATTTGGCACTGACTGTGTATGAAGGCCATCTCAGACTGGTTTTTCCTAGCTCAGAAAGACACTTCTGACTCTATGTTGCTCATATTAAGCACAGATACTTTCCAGTTGGTCCCTTGGCTTTTATTATCCATTACTTCAGCCCTAATAGTTCTTGCCTTCCTTTTATTTTGAGAGACTGCATTGCTTGGATACTAATACTGTATTTCTTTTGAATTTAATCTGCCAAAATGGAACAAAGCTGATTTCTTGAGTACAATTTCTTTCTCAGTCCAAGGACATTAAGCCTTTACAACAAGCTGTATAGGTTACAAACATTTTAGAGATTGTAACTTTGTTATGGGGAAGGGACATAAAACAGTCAGGTTTGAAATATTTACAGCCGAAGGGAGTGCAGAATGGGTAATCAGCTTTCTGCCAGTGTTGGGTATAAGATCAAATTATAGAGATGTTAATGGGACCCTTTATGGTGCTAGAAAATTTCCTGCCACTTTCTGAAGCAGGACTTTGCCTTCCTTCATGGCAGACTTCTTCCATCTTTGCATTCTTTCACATTTCCAAAGTGTAAATGACTTATGGATGGCCAAAAAAATTCTGTGTTAAATTATATCCAGTGCTGCACTGAGGCATGGTACTCAATGCTTTCTGTCACCTTTGAATTTATAGCAATTTTTTCTAACCATTTGGGGGCTGAAACTTTCTGTGCTTGGCACATTTCTTAGAGATTTTCTGGAGAGTTTAATAAAAAAGGTTTGTTTCCTTTTAAGAATGAAAAGTAAAAGTTGTTTTTCCCAATTATTTTCAACAGCAGCAGTCCTTCAAGTATTAAGATAAGAAATGTGAAGTTTAACAGGGTCAAGCTAAGCAGCTTCTTTCATTCTCACTATGCAAATACATCCAAAGTTGTTGATAATCACACAACTGTATTATATGTATTTCTTGATCTTGCTTAGTCTATTGAAGCATCTTTTAATTCTCTCATCTGAACAATGGTAAAATGCATTTTCCTTTTACAGTACCTGTTTTTCCTTATCAGAATAATTTTTACCCTAGGGAAGGAGCATTGTGAGGAAGACGAGAAAATGTATTATTCTAACATCATGAATACAACATCTGTATCTGTGATGTTTAAATTAAGTCAAAATTTTGCAGAATAGGCGTACCTATCCTTAAACTTATAGCTGGGGTTCAGGTTGAAATATATTATTTTCTTAAATGCTTCTGGAAACTAAACATACAGATAAACCAGACTAGGTAGAACTAGTCCTTGAAAACGATATAGACATCAACTCTCTATGATAAGCAGAGTTATTGCAATCATTTATCATTATTAATATTGCTAATGAAACACCTAGATATCATTAAGTCTTCAAAGTAGCCATTTAATATAATATTGTATAGCATTTCATTATTGCAAAACTGTTCAGATCTTCTAATACTACTGGTGGATGATCAGTAAGTATTAGACCAAGAGGAAGATGGTAAATGTTTCGCTTTGGTTTGTTTTTCTGAATTATTTAATGAATCCAGTTGGATTTTGCATGGACAAATAAGTGGCCTAGGCCAATAAAACCCATTTAATATCTCTGTCCCTTCTATGTGTGCCACCTATCTGGCATTGATTTATAAGTAGAACTTGCAGAGTGCTGTTGCTAGGGGACAGAGCTTTTGTAGGTACCCATTAAAGCAATATTCCTGAAGAAGAAAAGTAATTTACATATTTCAAGGACTGCCTGCAAAAAATATTTAATCAAGCCCCAATAAGTTATAAAAGGGAACAAACATAATCATCTCTATGAATAACTACCCCTATGCCGCAGAGAAAAAAAGGAGCACAGGTCAGACTCTCTAGTCTAGAAGCTACTCCTTTGTACCCTGGCAGATAACCTGAGTGATTTTTTTTATTTCATTAAGGTCCTCCCAATTTATACCCCATAACCAAGATCAGAATACTTGGAATGAATCTAGCCTAACATATACATTCATCTACCTTCATATAACAGAATGACATTGATGTTAACCAAATTGCCTAATCTCCAGGGTAAAAGCCATAAGAGGGAAGAAAACTCTGTCAAGACCACGTCTTCTAATTCCCCAAGTAGTTAAATGCTTTCTGAGTTGTTGCCCTGGAGAAAAGTCCTCCCTGCTGAGAAGAACAACCCCTGTGCTGGGACTGTCCTTTTATAGCTGTTTAAGTCCCTTAGCTCCTTAGCTCTTCAGTTCCTCTCCTTTTTTTTTTTTTTTCTTTTTTTTCTTTTATATCATTTCATGTATATAAATGTATCTGAAACCTTCCTTTTGTACAGCTTTCTGGTGCATCAATTTAAAAAAAATGTGGATAGATGACTATGAAAACTCCTCAAATTCTCTTCCCTCCCCATTTCTAAAAGCTTATTTTTGCAGGACTTAAAGGTTCATTACTTTCTTTCTTAAAACATACATTTCATTGATGAGACTGTTTTTCCACGAATGTCGCTCAGAATTTATTGCTTTTGCCAGAATTAGCTCTGCATTGAGAACAACCTGTTCTCCTTGGCCAGATGACCGTCAAATTGATGTGAAAATGCTCCCCCTTGATGGGATGAATGCATACGACCACATAAATCATTCCCTGTTTTCTTTAGTGGTTCGAATGAGTATGTGACCAACATTTGTTATGATTCTTCCTCTCTTATTTTGGTATATAATCAGGACAGATTAGATTAAGCCAGCTCCGGGAAGCCGTATTTTCAGCTAATGGTTGGACAAAACAATGGTAGTGACTCCAGGCAGCTCAATGTGGCATTCAAACCCCAGAAGAATAAAAAACTACTGGCAGAGGCAGCGATGAAGTCTGCATTGCATTTATAATACATAACAAAATCTGTCTCGGCAAAGGTTTTGTAGAGGGCAAGTGAAATCTATCATGGGTTATTTGTTGTGTGATACTGCAAGAAAAAGTAAAGGCCCCAGATGGTTTGAGGATCCTTTTTTCTTAGGCTGCCTTGCTATGCACATGCACAGGCAATTTCCTCCCTGCACAGTCTTAACTATAAAGCAAAACCAAAAGATAAAAGTGGGAAAGCGATTTCTAATAAAACCCACAAAGCAGACCTTTAGCAAAGCTAAAAATTGGACCTAAACTTCCTACGTCTTAGTTCAATGCCTTAACTATCATCTCCAGAAGAGTGAATGTGCACAACTAATTATTGCTAATTCATTTTTGGCGTCCCGTCTGGCTGCACTACACAGACACACCCTCCTGAAATCTACTCTGAAGCATAAAATGTGTCTGTTCTGCTTATAGAGATAGGGAAATACTGAAAATGAATCTGAATTCTTGATTTCATCTGTACTTCCTCTGGGGCATTTTTTGTCAAAGACTTCTCCCCTCCCCAAATTCTAAATTATAGGTTTAAAAGACATGGGTTTTTTTCATGCAGTCATCTTTATAACAGCTTTGTGGATTAAAGTAATGTACAGAAGCTAAAAGAAAAATAAAAATGAAGAAATGTTTTTTGGAAAAGTTTATACAGACATCAGTTAAAGACTTAATGTTACTTTTCAGAAGGAGCTGAGTATGACTCTAAATTTCTCTGCTAAGACATAGTGATCATGATGTTGTACATTGTGCGTGATTGCTGCCATTTTCCATCAGTACCTTTCAATGTCTAATGCAAATCTTTTGATAACACTTTCAGAAATTGCTTGCAGGAAAAATGGTCTAGTATAAACCCGTATTTTCAATTTATGAATCAGTGGATTTAGATAGCTACAACCATAGTACAAGGAGGCAATGGGCTCAGAATTACACTCTGGAAAAGAGGAGGAGAGTGGGTTTCTCCCACTGCAAGACAGACACCAAGCTATTCATTGGAATCAATATCAGCACTTACAGATTTTGTAGATCCTACGATTGCGATTCCAAAATAAAACTAAATTACAAGAGTAATGTTTCACATTTGATATGTATGTGGTCCCTGCCTTCCTTCCCCTGCTGTCTGAAGGCCTGTTGCCCCTTTACAACCTGAGGGCATAAAGACGTGCCCTCTGGGGACAACGGGAAGATGTCAGTGTTGATTTCTGTGACCAGGTGATTCCTGCAATAGCCAGAATGCAGCTGCCATGGGAAAACCTTTGTGGAGACGAAGGAAATGGGAGGTGGAGGGGCAAGGAGAGAAGAACAAAAACTCAAATATCACTATTGAAGTTGTCAGAGGGCATACAGTGGGTGCACAATAGCTTAAAAGCATAGAACAGGTAAAACCTATGCATTGGGCCCCTGTTTTCTATTTCCACCATTTCCACCACGCTGGCGGGGTGCCCTGCAGCCTGCCTTGCCCCATGGGGCTCTCAGGACATGGAGAAGCACAGGCTCTGCAAATAGCTGTTCAGAGTAAGAGGTTACTCATGGACTTTTTACCAGCTGCTCTGTTGTCTCATCATCAGAAGTGACGCTCTGCCTGGTCCTGTTCATGGAGCTGCTCAAATAAACTTTCCTAGCCAGCTGGGTAAGGAAATGCCCAGTATAATGTCCAAGCTGGTTCATAAATAAGGATGAATACAAAGGAATTACACAAGCATATAAAGATAAAATAAAACTTAAACACTAAATGAGTTCCAAGTAGCAAGGGACATGACAAGCAACAAAAGTTTCAGTGAGTACATTAGAAATAAGAGGGAAAATGAGACGAGAGATTGAACAAGAGGTTCTACAGAGAAAACAGAATCGTTTGCTTTCATGAGAGAAAACCGAATTGTTTGATTTCATCTTCATGGGAAAGGTAGATTGTGCTGGATACTTTAACGAATTAATTTTAACAAGGTGTTTGGAATGCAGGCTGGAGTAGAGAAGAGAACAGTTCGAGGAATATTTACGTAAGATTGGTACATTCAAATTCTCAGGGTTTGATGAAATTCTCCCCAAGAAATGAGGCGAGGCAAAGTAATCTCTGAATGATCAGTGATTATCTCTGGGAAGCTGCAGACGGGAGACATCCTAAAACACCAGAGAAACACAAACCATAAACGCTTTTTTTTTTTTTTTTAAGAGGATTTATCTTAAGGAATTATAGATCAATCATTTTTGTTTCAGTTCCTGGAAACAGTATGGAACAAATGATTGAAGTAATTGGAACTACCTACAAAATGTAAATGTTGTAAAAAAAGCCAACAAGGAACTGTCAAAAACAGATCATATCAAATTAATCTGATTGATTACCTTCTTTGAGGATGGTGGCAGCCTAGTGTAGAAAGGAAAAAGAGTAGATGCAGATATGAATTAACTCATAAAGTTTTTAGACATTTTTCCAACATTAGAACCTCATAAGTTGAGGAAATATGGCATGCGTGTAGTTATCTTGGAAGGTGTATTGTCTCTATTCTGGGAACTGCATTTTTAAGGTGAAGACAAAGTGAAGATAATCCAGCAATTGAATGATGAAGGATTTAGAAAGCATGACCTATGAGGAAACTGGCTTGCTGAGAGGTGGTTAAGGATGACTTGATTATAGGTAGTTACAGTATTGATGCTCACCAATTGTTTTCCAAAGCCAGGAGAAACCAATTTAATTTCCACCATAGACAATTTTGGGTGAAAAAGCTTAGAAAACTTGGGTAGGATGATGGAGCACACACTGGATAACCTGAAGATATTGAGAAACCGCGTTCAGCAGAGATATTTAAGATCAGGCTACAGTAAGACCTGTGAGGGATGGCCAAGACCTGCACGATCTGGTTTTAGTGTGTGAGATTACTGAAGATGATCTCTGGGGTAGTCTTTGAGTCTAACAACGACATAACAATGTCTGAAAAGAAGTTAGGGAGGATTCATTGCAACTCATCTGGTATAACCAATGCTGGAGGAGGTGGAAAAAAAAGGTCAATCGAGTACAAGGAAATGGGCTTTTGAGGTGTGGACTCAGATTGTTTTACAAAAGAGCACACTGACCCATTTTTAGTGTAAAACATGGCAGCATTCAGAACTTATTTGTTCTTGCCACTTCCTGTCATGGATTTTGTAATTTTTAAAAACTGTTACACAACTAGAGGATATTATACTTTTATCTTGATTTTTTAAAAGTAAGAATATTTTGGGTACTCCATTAAAAAGCTCTGAAGACAATCCATTTTAGCCTTTTATTATGATCTTCCACATTAGAGACTGATAATTTTCTGGATATTGGAATAACTAAATTGATTTCTAGCAGTAAGAATTCAGATTCAGAGGAACTGGGTGATGCAGAAGACAGGGGAAGACATTCTAACCTATATTAGAACCCCAAATCATAAAGTACTGTTTTGTCTGGTCACAAACAAAAAGCAGTAATGAGCTGAATGTATTAATTTGATTTATATGACTGAATAATCTTCGGCTGTCAAGTTATATGCTTTGTGAAAGTCTGAATGTGGACTGTCACATTCTCCAGCCATGAAGAAAAAAGCCTTTTCTTACAATGGGCTAATGATCAGTTGACAATTTAATTACACATCAAGGAAATTTTGAAGGGGAAATGGGGTAGGGAAGAAAGTCTGCTTCTCCATACTGAAGTTTACTGCTTTGAATTAAATCTGAAGACACAGTATATGCACACAGATCAGGTGTCTCACTCCACATGTTCTAAATAGCTTGTTGGATGGATACAGAGTGGGAGACACTGTTAAAATTTGGTCTTAAATTGAATAGAACTTTACTCCTGTCACTTGACTCTATAAATCTTTGGACCTATGTTGTCCATTTTGATTCTTTTTAAAAGCCAATGGCTTTTATTTGCTTTAACCTTTTTTTTTTTTCTGCTTTGGCTGTGTTTATTTTAAGTTAGCTGGTTAACATCCCACCATTTCATCTGTATGGCATCTCATTTTTAAACTAGGGACCTGGACCAGATTTTCAGAGGCTGGAACCTTGCATGTTTCTCTAGGGCATCTGAAGAGTAAGAGGCATCTTCCACTGATCCTCAGGATAGCTCAGGAGATGACAACACAAGATGTAAGGAAGAATTATGGTAATCAGCATTGCCTAGGAAAGGTTGGCCTTAAACAGTAGCATAGAGGAAAGACAACCTGCATCCTTGGAGTCCCAAGAGAATGTGGAACAATGATGATATGGCCTGGGGAAAAGAAGTAAATCACTTTAAATAGGCCATTTAAAATTGTTGTTAGTATTTCTCTCACAGAATGGGAATAAATCATCTCTTCTGTCCTAGTATGATTATGAATCACAAATTGAATAAATGCTAGCTAGAATATATGGAGTTTTCTTTCTGAATACAAAGGCATCTGAGGAAAGGAAAAAGGATATGGTGAGGCAAATTCATTTTGCTTCTCAGTAAAGCCAGTCACAGAGAAAATACTTGTTGATAGCTGCTTCTGCAGCTCTTCTCACTTCCAGGATCAGCCTTCTCATTTCCAAACCATTCAGGTATTTTCTCCAACTGCCCAAGGCAAACAGTAGTGTCCTTATGCCATCTCCAGATCATAAAGACATCCTTATTTGGGATACCAGCTAATTTCTTTGTGAAGTGCATTTCAAAACTGGAGTCTGAGTTCTAACTTGAATGTGACTCTCCATGCTCAAATTCCCCATGCACATCAAGTTCAGCTTCTGCTTATTCCCTAAAATACCCCAGTACCCCAGCAGACCATTGCCTAGAGCTCATGGCTGTGCCACCCAGGCATACCACAAAAGCTGTTCCTCTCCCCACCCCAAGGTGCTTGAGGCAGGACGCATGCTCAGCGTGCACTTGTTAAGTTGTGCCCCAACCAAAACCAGAGTAAGATGTGTCTGTTTTACACAGTTAATATGTTAACAGCCCTTAGAACAAGGACCAGGAAGTTTCTCCTTAAAAGTGAAAATAACTGGAAAACTATTCATCAAATTAATCACTTCAAAGCTCCTCTTGGTTTTTTTTGCTTCACTGATGAGACTTGTGAAGTGGTGATTGCAATAGAAGCTTTTTTTCGACAGGGAATATCACATTCTCTGTGGCTCTGAGCTCAGCTCAACGCAGTTTGTGAAGGTTGCTAAACAATTATCAGGCACTAAATTCTGCTTTACACTAACTTGAACTGGATTTAAACTAGTGACCTACAGAGGAAAGGCTTGCTAAGCTGCTGTTAGTTTTTGTTTTAGGGTTTTGTTCCTTCTTCACGAAGAGCGAGGAGCTGAAAATGTTTCAAATCAAACATTTAACTCAAATATCCTTAGACACAAACACATGCCATTGCCTTTAAAATGTACCCACAGCTTTTTGTATGAAGCTCTTCCTTTGCTTTACAGTTTGGACAAGGAACATAGAGACACACTGAACATTAAACCTTCCTCCAAAACGTGGAGTTTTTTGGTCATAAATGACAATGCAGAGACTGAAATCCACTTCTGTTAAAAACAGGCACATCTCCACACATCTTGTTGGCACTGATAATTTCCAGATGGCACTAGTGACTCTCATAGTCTGGCTAGCTGTGACTGGGAATCCATAGCACAAACTGAAGAAAATGTCTATTAGCACCTGTGATACAGATGAGAAAGATGCTGGGAACATTGGGAAAAAGGATCGGTTCTGCACTGTATTCCTTTGCTTGAGATTTGTGGTTTTGGCGTAGAGCTTCAGATTGTATCCAAGCACCTTAATGTGTTGTCAAACCACTAAAGCCTTCTTTAAATTAATTTGGCTAACATGCATAATAATACTGTAATAAAAATAAAGAAAATGCCCAGTGACACTGTGTGATCTGAAAAGCCAGGATCTTTGTTTAAACTTTTTAATTAGATTGCTTCTTCAAATAAAATAACCATCAAGAAGATATGTATCACCAACCGAAAAGTCATATTTTGCATAGAATGCCATCATAGGATTCCATGCTGTCTATTCTCTTTGGTTTTCTTCACAAGATTTATTAGATTAATATTTGTATTGCCTTTGTCATCACACTGTTCTTACTGATTGTACCCATACTGTGGAGATTATTAGCATTAGAAAAAAATTGCATTCTTCCTTCAGATACAGAAGGAGAAATTTGCTTCATAGAGCTTCTGAAAACTATTTATATAATTTGTTTCCGTGTGATTTGTTCCAGAAAGCTGATATGAGGAAATCTCACTTGAAAACTAAATCAAAATTCCACGTTTCACAGTTGGTTTTAGTGAGCTGGCACATCTGCCTAGCTCTTTGCTTTGAACATATAGTACTTTTTGAAGATGAAAAGTTTTGAGTATTTTATACTTTAATGCCTCAGGCCTTATTATTAGTTACAGCCTGAAGAGGAGTGTACCACTTACAAAGGAAAGAAATTTTGCCAGCTGAATGGAGTGGCCTGCAACTGTGTGAAGCTTCTCTTAGCAAAGGGACAAGTAATGCCACTGGAAAGGTTACAGAGATGGTCAGCAGTAATTACTAGGTAAGTCTTGGGAAAACATATCCATGCTTTAAATAGTATTTCAGGCACTGAAGAGATCTGTGCATGAAGAAGCTCAATTTAGAAGAATTTTGAAGAGCAATTGAAGTGTTGCATCCTTTAGGGTAGTCATGTATTAATGAACAGAACGAAGGCAGACTTAAAAGTGAAAAGGTGGTTGGGATATTTCTCTGCAATTAGGATATGGGTTCCTAATGGGGAAGAATTAAGTTAGGATTCAAGGAGCTCGTTATCCACTATACTTCCTGCCTACCTTGCCAGTGGCAATAGAAAGAGTCGTCTGCAACATTAGTCCACTGAAAAAGGGAATGTCTCAGATGGCAAAGGCCACCACACCCTTCCATTACCACTGGGGAGAGGGGATAGTTGATAACTGGACATCAGACTCACCCTTGGCTTGAGAAGTTGTTAGCACTAAAGGATAACCTGTAGAATGGAGCCTATGCAGTAGAAGCAGCACTAAAAGCAGTCTGCCTTTCTTGTCCTTGTCCAAAAAGGTGCTACATGCAGTACCTAAAAATCTATCCAGCCTCCATTTGATTCTTGCATCATTTTGTAACCAATGCGTTTACTTTGCAGTTTAAGCAAGAACATCAAGTATCCACATGATAGTTCCTGCAGTCCCTAACATTACTCTTGATTGCACATATGCACTTTTGCTGCATCCAAATATGGGGAGTGAAAGTCCAGATTCCAGCAAATACTGGAGTAAGTCACTGGATAGATGTCAAATTTTGAAATAACGTCTGAGAGACAAAAATATTCTTTAAAACTTTAATTCCTGTTAAAAGCACTCTGCAACTTGTCAAAAATAACCCTCTGATGAAAATGAACATCTTTTGACTTACACGGTATATTCTTAGCCTCTCCATCACCTGTTTTACATTGCGAGAATGCTCAGGTGTGCGACTGAATCACAGCAATTCTCTCACTTGGTAAGCACAAGCTGAGTTTTGTCTCTTTTCCAGCTTTGGCCTGGCTTATGGTTTGTGGTCTTTACTGGCTACCTCCAGAGTTATACACTGTTGTTATTTACATTCAATATCGGTATGAAGAATGCCTTCAGTAGAGCAGTGACTTCTGTGCGTTCCAAGACCCAGCCTTCTAACACAATGAAACAGAAGACAGGAAATGTTTCTCACACTGAAAAAGAGGATAAAACAATTCCCTGTAGTGTTCTGTCCTCTAGTTTGCTCTCCTTGGGCGAAATCAGGTTGACATCAGTTGGGGGAGTTGTTCAGGATCAGCCTTCAGCAAAGGGTATTCCTGCTGGACTTGCTACTGAAAAAAGCAAGAAACCGAAGAGCCAGTATGAACGTGTCCTCGATTTTGTATGTTACATTGTGTGCCTATATCCAGCTAAATGATCCTTCTAATTTTAAGTTCTTTAGAATCCCTTTTAATCTGGAAAAAAGAGTTTTTGCAAGGAGGCAGAAAGTATGAGCAAGTCATTTTAATTAATTGCATTTCTTCATTCTGGGAGAGTAATTCTCTGTAAGTACAACCTATAATTTGTGAGAGCAACTCTGAGTGCAGTTGCTTTAGTGACCAATGAAGATCCTCACTGTTTTATATATTTTCCAAGTTCAAATCCTTAAAATATGCTGGAAATAATCCTTATTATGTTCTCGCTGAGCTTAGCAAATTGAATTTTATCTGCAAAGTGTAAATTTTCCGGTAACTTCAGGATAGATGCCCATGCATTTGAATCAAAAGCTTTTCCAGTTGCAATATTTCAGTCATTTTGTTATGAGAAGTTGGATTTCCAAGGTACCTGTGGTGCCATGTATAAACGCAGTAAAGATATAATATGTTTATATGTTAAAATATTAGACAGAACCAACTCACTTGCATGATTCCAAATTTGATCAACTGTTCAGATTTGCAAGAAGCCTGAGAAATACCAAAGCAAAAATATTGTTAATAATCATCAAGCAAGTAAAATGGTGAACAGATTTTAAAAATAAATTTAAATGAAGCAATGTCCTGGGAGACATTAGTTTGAAAGTGATATGAAAGTGGATCATACAGTATATTTTCCACGAAAGTTTCAAGTTTAACAGCACCCAGGTGCTACAGAGATGGTGAAAGTTTTCCACTTTCATCCTCAATAGGTTTACTTCAGATTTGAAAAACAGTTGTGAGAAGTTGCAAGATCTATAGATAGGGATTGGAAGTAGGAAGCAAGAAGCCTTTGTTCTCTTCCATTTCCTGCTGTACCCATGTGCATCAACATGCTGTGTATCAGCATTCTCCAGTCTTTATGCAGGTTTTTCTCCAGATGTTCTCTAAGTGTCTAACGGTACTGCACTTTGAATGGCTTGTAATGTTCCTTAGAATCAGCTCCCCACTTTTCACTAAATCACAGAAGGGTTGAGGTTCATAGGGACCTCTGGAGGTCATCTTCTCCAAATCCTTGCTCCAGCAGGGCCACCTAGAGCAGTGCCGAGGACACTGACCAGATGGCTTTTGCTTATCTCCAAGGGTGGAGACTCTACAACCTCTCTGGGCAACCTGTACCAGCGCTCGGCCACTCTCACAGTAAAAAAAGATTTCCTGATGTTCAGTAGGAACCTCCTGTGTTTCAGTTTGTGCCCATTGCCCCTTGTCCTGTCACTGGGTACCACTGAAAAGAGCCCGGCTCTGTCTTTTTTGCACCCGCCCTTCAGGTATTTATGTAAATAGATAAGATCCCCCTGAGCATTCTCTGCTCCAGGCTGAACAGTCACAGTTCTGTCTGCCTTTCCTCATAGAACAGAGGAAATTATCATCTTTGTGGTCTGTCATTGGACTCTTATCAGTATGTCCACATCTCTCTTGTACTGGGGAGCCCAGGATTGGACACAGTACTCAGCCCCACCTGTGCTGAGTAGAGGGGAAGGATCACCTTCCTTGATCTGCTGGCAACACTCCTTCTAATGTATCTCAGGATGCTGCTAGCCTTCTCTGCCACAAGGGTACATTGCTGGCTCATGTTCAACTTGGTGTCCACCAGGACCCCAGGTCCTCTTCTGCCAATCTGCTTTTCAGCTGGTCAGCCCCTGGCATATATTGGTACATGGGGTTGTTCCTCTACAGGTGCAGGACTTTGCACCCCCCTTGTTGAATTTCATGAGGCTCCTGTCAGCCCATTTCTCCAGTCTGTTGAAGTCCCTCTCGATGGCCACACTACCCTCTCGTGTACCGGCCACTTCTCCCAGTTCTGTGTCACCAGCAAACTTGCTGAAGGTACGCTCTGCACCATTATTCAGATAATTAATGATGTTAAACAGGATGTGTTTATTAATAAAGTGAATAAAAATGTGTTTTTCTTAATCAAGCTGTACCTAGGCAAGTAAAAGTTATATATAATGAGGTTATAAATGTACTACTATATGCCTGCTAGAAAAAAACAGCGATAACTCTTGTGTATTTCTTTTAGGATTCATGAGATGTAATGATGGAGTGGATAAGACAATTTCTTTTTAAGTGAACCCTCCTCTCTCTCAAACCAATTTCAAGTCTTGTTCAGCATCACACTGAAGATTTGTCGCTATATACAGCAAAAGCTTGGGAAAATTTGTGAATCAAAGATACTCTGAAATAAAGCCAATTATATAATTCTTTTTGATGAGTTCTTTTGGTGAGGAACTGGTGTCCCTTGTGCTAGATGGCAGGCATTTTGTCTTGAGATAGACCTTGTTCATGTGTTTCATGAATAGTTAGCTTGGTGGACATGGAATGGTGAAAACTCTGATCCATTATAAAGCATTTTTTTTCTGTAAATTCCTAGCTCTAGTCTTTGTACAAGCAGGAAAGAACCATTTTGGAATAATGATTGGCAGCTAAGCAGCTCTTCCCCTAATTTCTATGGACCCATTAATACAAATTACAGTCTAGATCACAGTCTAAGAAGGTCATCCATACTGGACCACCCATGCCTAAGTGTCATCTAAAATATAGTTGGGCTTTTTTTTGCTAATAACTGTTACGAGGATATTATTGACTGCATTTAAGTCTTTACTTACTTCTGATTAAAAAAAATCATTTACCATATTAACTTCAATGATTTTAGAATGGATCAGTTTTATTCTAGTAGAAAAGTGCAAACTTTGACTACACTGTATTGAAACAAATAGACACCATGTTTAAGGAACAGATTTTTATTTTTTTTCTGCAACTGCCAGCTCCAAGCCGAGAATCAAATGTTGCTTCCTAAAGAAAGAGTTAAAAGCTAGTTTGCTCAATTTTCTTTCAACAGGAAAAAAGACAATATATCTAAACATGCACACTTGTCTTCAGATAACTACCTAAACATGTTCATATCCCTTTTCATGGGTTAGACACAATTTCATTGGAAAGATCTTTCTGTCATTCAGTGTTTCAGTTTAAGATTTAAAAAAAAAAGGAAAAACACTTTAATGAAACCCCAGAAAATAAGAAAATCCATTGTAAAGGCACAGTATATTTTTTTTTATTACATAAATTCAGTTCCACAAGATCAAACCTTCTACATCGTGTCAGAATTCTGGTTTGAAATCTTTTTAAAGATACTTTTTTTTTTTTTTTTTTTTTTTTATTTTTTAGGTAAGAACCCGTTT